>JAHWFP010083048.1:0-12360 GCA_023313725.1 Lithobius niger
AGAACTTTTTGTTTATTATCTTCTTTATAATGTTCTCCTATCCTCCTCCTGCGTAATCGAAGTATAATTCCCGTATTGGGGCACTTATTTGTGCGAGAATCGGCACTTTGAAAATAGCGAGAAATATTGTAGCCATGTTAAGTTGTCGTTGTACTTATCTTTATCCATGCTGTTATTTATAATACAATTGCGGTAATTGTTTTTGCATTGCAGATTCATTTAGTGAAACTGGCAACTCAGTGTAAAAACGTAACCTTCTGTAACTTTCTGAGTTGTTTGTACAAGAGTAGGTACATTTTGGAAACACAGAGAATTCAAAGGGTTTCAAAAGGTTTAACGAGCGTTAACCACTCCTGGTCATCTGCCCGAAGCCCTAAGGCCCTATGTCTGCACAGAGAATTGACGTCACGTAAACAATTCAAAATTATTGTTATACTTATAAATTATTGTTCTTTTTCCTTACGTTTTATTGTTTATGTATTTCCGCAATCCTTTCGCTGAAACTGGCTAATAATAGTTATTAAATAATGATATACTAAATGAAGCAAACTCTCTGCACTAAAGACTGGCCTTGTGAGGATACAAGATACACTAATCTGAGAAAGAAAGAAAAGACAACTGCCCCGACTGGGACTCGAACCCACGACTTCCAGCTGAATAGGCCGGCGCTCTAACCACTGCGCTACCAGAGTGGATACTTGCTGCAGGCTCCAGCCGAGCTAAGTAGATATTCAAGTCTTTCTCAGTGGTGACCTAGAGTTCACATACATACACAAGGAGGGACTGCAGACTGTTTGCTTCGTTTACCCTTTACCCTGTGATTTATTCTTTATTTATTACACGCATTATTTCTAGTGTTGAGGCCAAGTAGCAATGTTGCTTGCCCTACTTGTGTATGTTTGTGACCTCAACGTCACCACTGCGAATGAGTGAACAGCTACTTAGCTCGGCTGGAGCCTATGCCAGTAGCCCCGACAGCGCAATGACTAGAGCTCCCGGTCTAGTCAGCGAAAACTCCTGGGGTTTGAGTCCGAGTTTTTTCTTTCTTTCTCAGATTAGTGTATCTTGTATCCTCACAAGTCCAGTCTTTAATGCAGGCTGTTTGTCTCATTTACCTTTTACTTTGTGATTTATCTTTATTTAATGATATACTAGCATGCACCTTTCGGCGAAGGAGAAGGTCTTGTAGCGTTGTAACGTCGATTTAACATTAAATAATTTAATTTTTGTGTGTTCAAGTGTTAATTTTCGTTTTTATTGTGAACTATACGGCGTTAGTTTCGGTTTGGCTACGGCGTTAGTTTCGGTTTGGCTATGGCGCTCTTCAACTTCCGGTCTTGGCGTGTGGTGGCGCTGGAATCGTTGCTGACGTTTGATGTTACAGCGTAAATACAGCCTAACCACCAGAAAGCTATATGGGCGATAAAATCATAGCGTGTGCGAGAGCGTTACTTAAATAAGCTCAGGCAAAAAAATAATTTTCCATTACCTTCACGGCTCTAGTGATATTACGTTTGATAAATCTATAACAAGGCGATGGTAAAAGACTTACAGACAAGTGTAGCATTTTGTTGGTAATAATTGCAAAAAAAGCCAACATGTGCACATGCAACGTAAGTGCGATTGACCTTGTTAATAAAATCTTAGAAATAAAACCTAGGCACGTGGCCTGGTTGGGAAACGAATGGAGTAAGTAATCTTAAGAAATCTGACAATTCTTGTTTTTTTATTTTTTTTATTATTTTTTTTCAGTTCCTGAAAAATAATTGGGAAGAATTATCAGTGTACCTTGTCAAACAAGCTTTGGATTTTTTCACTCCTTTTGAGGGAGAAATTGGAGCCGACATCATGAGAAAATTGATCGAATTGGCCAAGAAGTTCGGTCTGGTCCCAGGGGGCAAACACAACTTAATCTAATAAATATTTGGTTTTATCATTATTATAGGAACCAGTTTTCCTTTGACATTCACAATCAGTGTTATATAAATTCTAGAACGAAATAGTATAAAAATTGTTAGAATACGTATAGGTAAACAAATCAGATATTTAAAGTTGTAGTTGGGTGATCAACGGTGCTGCATTGGCGTACCCTGGGAATGAGAGTGGTGGTGGTGGCGGGGGGGGGGGGGGGTATCCCTACAAGACCCGAAGTTACAGCAAAATTTGCCAAAGTCGACAAATAGGCCTAAGGCATTTATTGCAATTGTAAAAACCTGAAAACTGGCTTTTTAAACGGTTTATAGGCACTATTTGCTGAAACTCGAACCCTACTGCACATTTTATCCCACCCCCCTTACAAAAATCTTGAATGCGCTACATGTGTAACGCTCGCGGCAAGCAAAGGTACGCAAATAAAAACAATACCTTTTAACACAACAAATAAGCACGTCCTTCCTTTATTATTGAGTGAACATTTGGTACGTCCTTGAGCACCTGGGAGCAAGCTGTGAAGGTTAAACGATATTACTGTCACTAGATGGCGCGACGGTATTTTCTTTATATTTTTTCGTGGCGCCATCAAGGGGCAGTAATATCACTAACCTTTACAGCTTGCTTCCAGATGCACGAGGACGTACCAATTTTTACCCAATAATTAAGGAGATAATGTGGCTTGTTTGTTGTGTGAAAAAAGATATTTCTTTGTGTATTCCTTTGCTTGCTGCGCGCAAGCGCTAGAGAACACTGGACAGCGCTAGATGCCACCAGATGCTGCAAACTTTCGTTTGGTGGTAACCCGCTTTAATTCACACGTGCAAGACCAAACGGTGCAAATATAAGGTAAAGATTATAAGTTGGCAAACCAGCGACTCACATCGATCGACTGATAGAAATGCGTGATTTAAAAATGACAAATGAGACCTGTAAATTGACTTTTAAGTTCCTTTTTGTAGTACCTGGAGTACATGAAGATTAAAGGGATATACCTCCCAGCGCCATTTTTCTCGATCCTCCACATCAAGTACGGCCCCAAAGGTCTATTTACTTACCGTTAGTCTTTCCCTTGCTAAAAATCCGTTTTAAAGTGTGGCGTCTAGGAGATTTTCTGTTGAATATTACTAACTTTATTTACGTTCGTCCCGAACTTATATGATGCATCGCGCGCCTACTATGACCTTGAAGTTTTATCTGCGTGTGCGAAGTACTAATTGGACGGTGTTATGCAAAAAGGAACCAACCCACACAAACACCATTTTGAGAAAATAGAGTGTAAAGATTAGTTACATTAATAAATTCCCCCTAGTACCTTTACTTATTTTAAAATTAGGATTGGTTGACACTACTTGGCCCATCAAAGAGCAGAAAAACATTTTTTAGAAATATGCAATATTCAGTCAACAATGGCCATAAATAAATGTGGCTTGGCTCCTTTTTGTAAAATAAATGAAATCGGGAAATGCAACTTATCAACATAGAACCAACCCTCATTTTTTATTCTTACTGAACTTAAAGGATTGGGTACATGCAAACTATTGAAGCAACATGTTAAAAGCAACGTGTCATTTAAGCAGCTATTAAAACAAAAATATTAAGCTTCAAATTCCAGCTCACAATTGGGGTTTCTATCAAATCCATTAATATCATCTACAATGTCGTTGTAGCAAACTAGACCTGTGTAAAAGTGTTTTGCTTCTCTGATGGTATGAGATATATCATTGGCTTCAAATCGTTCAGTTTAGAGACTGACATAGGATAACCATTAGGTTAAGGAGGGATTAAAGATGATGAAAAAAACTATACTTTCTTGCGGTCGTCCAGGTCAGGATATTAGTTATTTGGTGCCAGGTGCACGTCATTGGATGTCAACTTTAAAAAAAGTAGTTCTGTTGTTGGTAAACAGTCTGTACGGTTCATCTTTTATTAATGTTATCTCTCTTATGTGGAACCAGTTTACTTTCAGCCACTTTCAGTGATGGGAGTAATTTCGCCAGTCTCATCATTCACATTTTTTAGGATTAGGTCGTGTTTTTTTTTTTATAAAAAATTAAGTAGTATTAAAATGTGTAGACCCAGTAGAAAATAATTTTTTATAACCATTATAATCAGTGAGTAAACCTATGCCTCTTGCCGCCCCCCCCCCCCCCCCCAAGCAATTTTAATCATAGACTTTACGGAAACACAAAAACAAACCGATTATTTTTATGACAACGTGAAACTTTGGTTGCAAAAAACAGGGAGGACATCGACATAGTTGGTTTCTACTAATTATTTGTTTGTCAGTTTCATTTTGGCTCTAGCCATAGATACCAGAAGACCCCAAGAAGACGTTGTTAAAAAGTATCTTGCAACACGTAAACCGGTGCACAACCACCGGCAAATGCTGCCGTTAACAATTCGCGTTTATCCGTGGCTAGAACTTTCACATCACCTATTAATCTCATGCTTTATTTATATACTACTATACTGAAATATGGGGCTTGGTTCCGCATTGCAAAATAGGGGAGGGTTGGTTCCTCATTGCAAAACATGGGAGGGTTGGTTCCCTTTTGCAAAATCCAAAGTACAAATGTGGGATGTTGGTTGGTTCAACTACCGCTAGATGGCAGCATCTTCCAGGAGAGGCTTGGTTCTTTTTTGCTTAACGCAAAGGGACTCTTGGCGCATAACGGGGATGTGTTAACTCGATTTTCAGTATGATGTGGGTTGGTTCCTTTTTGCATAACACCGTCCAATTTAAATCGTTTGCTAGTAATTACTATGATACCAAAAATCTAAAATGGTAATGTAGTAACAATTAATATTAATTATTCCAATAGATCGCCGAAGCAAAATTATAAGACACCAGTCTAGAAATTATAAATCTTGTTTTTAAAATACAAGAATCATTCCGGTTTTTGATGACACAATCAATGGGTTCACGCTGGCTGGACTATTAGACGCAATACCAACTGAGACAGTAGCTACGTTTTTTGCTGCGAGGAACGAAGCTACCGTCTCAGTTGACCTTAGCTGTGGTAAATACGCGGATGTGATCGTCGCGTGGGTGTTGTGAGGCAGGCGGAAGGTAAAACTCTGTGCAGGTCTGCAGTCCACCGCCATGGGCATGGCGGAGAAACAGCTACAACATTCAAGAATGGTGCCAGACTGTCAGAGGCAACATAACCTTTGCGAAGACATAACATGACAAGCAATTCCTCCGCTCGCAGGAGAAGCGGGGGCTTTCCAGCTTCAACCCATAGGGCCTGTACCGGAGTCGACAGGAAGCAACCCGTTGCCACTTGCAGACAATCATTGACACCAACCTGCAAAGGACGTAGATGCCGCCGGGCTGTCGCCAAGAAAGGAAGGTGATAATCTAAAGCCGCTCTTATATGCACACGATACGCAGCCATGATCATGTCGCGATTCACATCACAATATTGTACTAATGTTTTTCAATATGGGGAGGCTACGAGAAACTTTCTGTTGCAGAAACCGTGTGTGCTCCGCTCAATCAAGGTCACCATCCAACCAAACTAAAGTAAACCAAAGTACTTAACCCGTTGGACATTTCGGATGGGCACTCCATCAACAGCAATAGCAATAGGTACTGATATTACAGTGTGCGACTGGGAGAAAACTAAAAGCTCTGTCTTTGCGGGTGCCAAAGCTAAGCCACACTTGGCGAGCTTGCTTGTTGCCTCCTTAAGCACCCCCTGTATTGGACCAGCCAACATTCCTGGGTCTGCAGCTACGAACCATAAAGCAACATCGTCTGCATAGCAGACAATGTTGTTATTCAGTCCCAATTCTATAAGAACATCATTTATTGCAACTGCAAACAACACCGGACTCAGGCAGCTGTCCTGTGGCAAGCCCCTGTCAGTTGCAGATTGAGCTGACCATACTCCATTGACCCTCGTGGCAAAACGTCTGGTTTCCAGGACAGCAAGTACAGCCGACATCAACTCAACTCCTACACCCATCTGTTGTAGTGCCGTACGTACCCTTGCAATGCTAACTGTGTCGTAGGCAGCTCTAATGTCAAGAAACACCTGCAAGAAGTTAGCCCATGGACCCATGCCTCTCTAACACTTGAGAGGAGAAAAAGAACGGCATCCTGCGCGCTACGCCCAGGACGATACCCAAACTGTTTAGGCGACAGCCCATAGTATTCAAGGTAGCCAGCTCAATCGCAGCACCAGCATTCTTTCGTATACCTTATGCACACACGATAATAAAGATATCGGGCGAGAGTTGCGTATGTCAGACCGTGCGCTGCCACAGCCCGAAGCTACCACGACAATGTTACTTTCCCCGTACCTGAGCATCGCTGCATCTTGTTCGAGTTACCTGTTACCTGATCTTGTGCGCATCACGCCTTTATTGCACGATTGTAACATGTAACATTTTCATGTTGTTAGCCGCTCCTCCGCCTCCGCACCAGTTTTTTGAAAATTCTCGTGCGCAAACGAACTCTAATAAGCACTACCTGCTAGCCGTGCTAATATTTAATGGAGCCGCAGCCCGAAGATACCACGCCAATGTTACTTTCCCCGTACCCGAGCATCGTTGAATCTTGAGCTACAGCTATAGTAGAGTGCGTGACTGCGCAGGTCCTGTAGACTCTCAATACATCTAATCTGTAAGCTACAATCCGACCTTGTGCGCCTCGCCTATTGTTGACCCATTGTTACATGTTGCAGCATTGCATTCTGGGCCCCCACCGCCGCCGCCTGTCCAGTTTTTTTTAAGTCTCGTGCGGAAACGAACTCTCATAAGCACTGCCTGCCGGCCGTGCTAATAACCATGACGCATATTGAATCATGACGTCATGTATGACGGAAGACGCTTTCAAGTTAAAACCTCTACACAAGTGGTACAAACCTCTACACAAGTGGCTTATGGATGGACTATAACAAGGCCTCTGTGAACAAACTCAGAGTTGCATACAACACTTCTGCTACACGGCTACATGGTCGACCACCATGGTACACTACAGTGCAAGTTGGGTTAAAGGTTGAGAATAACCTCACATCCTTTGGAGCTAAGCTGTATCGGTTACTGGTGTTCGCGTGTTGCTTCTCCTAACCTTCTGGTGCAGGCAGTGACCAGATTTTCACTGTGCAAGGAGCACACCTTCAGTACGTGGCATGCCGTACTGTGGTGATTGCTTGTAGTTTTTGTTGTCATTATTCACTCTCCATTGTACTTTTTGTATAATCTGTAACTTGGCACTTTTTGAACTCAAGCAAAGGTGCTGTGGTCCAAAAAAAATGTGGGCTGAGTTTTTGAAATAAAACAATAATAATAATTAAAAAAAACGGCCGCTGCTTGTCGATGTATCTCGAGAAATCTCGCACTGTTTCTCATGCTGCTGCAGAGTATTGACAGGACCAACCCTATCAAAGCTTCATGTAATCCAAGGTCCCTGGTATGCACCAACTGATTTGCAACTGCGCTATGATCGCATGAAAATCAAGCAGATTTAAAATTCTTAATAAAGGTGAATGAAATTCTTTGTGCAAAAATTCAAAAGGCGAGTATTCCTCGTTTTTCAATATCGGATCTCCTTTAATAAGCTCCTGGTTGTAGACAGTTAATTCGAAACTAAAACAGAATTGAAGGTAGCTGTACCAGCGACATTGTGAGCTGAGAAGGTATGAAGTCGTCAGGATAGGCTGAAATTGACTTCGATGGCCTGGACGCCAGCCGGACCATTGGAATTTTAGAGTTTTTAACAACACTATACGTGAAAGAAAAGAAATGCAACTGCAGTAAAGACAAATAAACAAACACCCGTCGTAGCATTGGGAGACTGTTAGTATTTGGTAGGTTAGAGGTTGAAGCAGTCAAATTCTGCACACTTATTGGCAGAACAACAATTTGACAACAACAATCGGCACTTATTGTTGTTGTCAAATCCATTCCAATACCGATGTCAAAATTGGACCATCCGATCGGTATCGGTACTGGAATGAATAACAAAAATAAGTGCCGATACTGATACACTGTTTTGGTTTAGCGCAACAAATGACTTCAATTATTCAATAACTAGCTATACAATTCTAATGGTTAATCATAAAACCACCAAAATTGGTGTGGTATAAAAAGAACACAGAGGAAGTTGGGGTGTTCGAAACCCTTCCTCATGACGTAAGCAGCAGTCAAAATGTTAAAGGTCGATTGACACCAAATCAGCATTGCAGCATCTAGGTCTATCGAGTTCTCTCTCGCAGGAAGCAAAGGAATGCACAAAGCAAAACTATTAAACGCTAAAACAAGCCACGTGACTCCTTAATTATTGAGTAAAAATTTGGTACGCCTTCGTGCACCTGGAAACAAGCTATAAAGATTAGCGATATTAGTGTCACTAGATGGCGCCAGGGGATTTTCTTTATATTTTTCCGTGGCGCCATCTAATGAAATCAGTATCGTTAATCTTTAGAGCTTGCTCACAGGTGCACGAGGGCGTACACATTTTTTACTCAATAATTAAGGAGTCACGTGGATTGTTTGTAGCGTTTAAAAGTTTTGCTTTGTGCATTCCTTTACTTCCTGCGAGAGAGAACTCGATAGGTCTAGATGCTGCAATGCTAATTTGGTGGCAACCGGCCTTTAAGTAACTTACCTTGATTTCTGTGTACGTCAGTGTACGTCATGAGGACGAGTTTAGAAGACCCCAACTTTCTCTGTGTTAGAATCCACACCAATCAGTGGTGGCGCCACAGGGGGGCAGGCCCCCCCGTCGGGGAAGCCCTGCCCCCCCTGTCGGGGAGTAACCGAGATTGTCGTCGGGGAACAGCCGGAAGACTGTGTCCACACGACGACATAAAATTCGTAAAAGTTTGGGGAGGAAACGCTCAAATTGAGTTTGCTGTTTTGCTTCAGTAGTCCTCATCAGCTCCATATTTAAGAGCAGTCGTAGTTAATGCAGAAACGTTAACTAAATATTGTTAAGGATTCTAGTAAGTTTCGTCATTTGAATTCGTGATACCAATGAACTGAGCGAAAATCATGTACAGTAAGTGGCTAAACTGAAAATTGATTTGCTGAGTTAGACCGTCAACTCTATAATTTGACAGACATCTTAGTTATGAGACACGTTTGGAATGCCAATGTCTTACCAGTTATTTCTAAAAGGAGAAGGCCCGATTTTAAAAGCCCAACGCACAATACGAATGACGGCCAACTGTGTGTTCTTGCTATGGTTAAATATTTTTTAAACCTAAATTATTCAGTGTTAGTTAACGTTAATTTAATAATATTTAAAAAAAAAATTAATTCATCAGTTAATTTAATTTGTAAATAAAATGTGTAAAAAAAACCCAGAATTTTGGTCACAATTAGGTTTTTACGACCTCTCATGCTAAAAAATGTTTACGAAAAACATCCGACATTTGCTTAACAATGTGGTGCAAACGTGTCTCGGAAAGCCCAAAATAGGTCCTCAAATAGTGTAAAATGCTTCAGCTTCCGGGGCTCCGCCCCGGACCCCGCTGGGGGAGCTTACAGCGCTCCCCCACACCCCCTAGCTAGTTTGGCGGGCCCCTGTTAAAGTAGTGCAAATGTAAACAAAAAATGTTTGTTTTCTTTGCCCCCCTGTTGGGGAATCATTGTCCCCCTATCTGGAATTGGCTGGCGCCACTACTGACACTAATTTCGTGTTTTTATGATCAACCATTAGATTCGTACAGCCTCTAGACGGAGAAAGAAATAAAAGCACAAACTTATATCAAAATTTTCCGTCGCGAATTCCCACCGGTTCAAAACAAGCGTTAAACAAGCAATAACTATATTATTGCCAACAAAACGTGTTAAAAAATGATTTCTGCCCAATGCTCTCAACTAGAAAATATCCTGCTCAGCTACCGAAGAATACTTTACATCAGCATAACTAATGCACCTTAAAAGCAGCTATAGTAATAGAAGTAATAGAAGTCTTCTGCGAACAGTACCGCTCACCCAACCCGCAAACTGTTTTTTGGACGCCATTTTGAGTTTTTATCAGTTGCTATAAAATCGTGTAGCGTATCTACGTCGTATTTAAAAAAAAATACTCCGTTCGATTTGCTTTTGGGCTGTTGCAGACGAGCCACAAAACGCGCCATAGTCGCTGAAAAAAACACGCCACTAGTGCGTCTGAATCGATGGTACCTTTCACATTGCAAACGCGCGATTTAACGTTTCTTCGCACTTCCCGGCGAATTTGAACCCAGCTTGTTCCACATTATGTTTGCAGAAAACGGACTCACATGACATCACGTTTCTTTGCACTGCGAGCGCAAAAACACGAAAATATCCCAACCGTAGATTCTAACAGTAACTGTGTAACGTCTGCAAGTGTGATATCCAATGTTTTTGCACTTGTAGTGCAAAGAAACGGTGCGTCATACAATCAGTTTTCTGCAAACATAATGTGGAACAGACTATAGAGCAGGCATCGCTCAATGATGTATGTTGAAGAGTGTTTTTTTCTTATATTATGTGTAGCGACCATTTTGGTGTCCAGATATTATTGGCCAACATCACTACCTCAATCAGTCTTGCGCCGAAGATTGTGTTCAATAATCTGCTCTTCTTCCAAGATAACGTTATAATTGTCAAACAACCATTAACTGTCACTGTAAAGAAATTCCAATGTTAACAATGTAAGAGCCATGCATTGCCTTGGCGACGAATTGTACTGCTCAAGGCCCAATGTAAATATTCCCATTCTAATCCTCCAATTCAACCAGTGATGCAACCGATGATCTATCATCCTGCTACATTTCGGTAAATATTAATTAGAATTATTTCCCACAACTTTCTTCTCTCCCCAGTCCTCCCAGCTTAAGTCACGTCATGTCCCCCTAACTTTCATTAATTTCACACCCATCTCATTAAGAATAGGAAGGAGGGGCCTTTGTCAACTAGGTGCGAGCATTCTGTATTCCATCATGTAAACTGAACCATAAAACTTCCATCCGCAAAGCCAATCCGACTTGATCATTTACATGTACTTCACGCCAATTTCAACCCGTCATTCCCATACTACCAAATCCAAAGACCCGTCCCTCCATATGCTGCGCCGTGCTATTTAGACGACGCAGCAAACTGCAAAGACAATATTGGGTTCCGCCAGGAGTGTAATAAATCCTACGGACGTGTATATTCGCTCCTGGTTCACCCTATGTTAAGGTAATTTCAAGTGTTTGTTAGAATATTCACTCTTTTGTGGGTTCTACAACACTGGCCTACACTCTACTTCTATAATAAATCGGTCAGTATCAAAATCAGACGTATTTCAGGTCAAAATACACAAAACTGTTTAAACACAAAGAAAAACAACTGAAGTAAAAGAATGAGCGACCGATCGCTCAGGCAAATGGTGTGGCACTGAATTTGACGCGAAAGTGCAAGAGAAGGGCGCTTGCAGGAGATTTGAGAGCGGTCTACCGACAAACGCAGAAACGCGCTACTGAGTGTGAAAGAACCCGTTCGATCCCATGGTTTTTGTGGGAACTGGATTTCCCGTTCCCGTACTTGTGTAGCCGTAGCAATGTTTTGCTGCTACTTAAGGTTTTGTAAAGCTCAGTGGCTACACGTTACGCAATAATGTATAATAACAATACCTTCGTGTTTAGAAGGACTACGTGTTAACTAACGTATGGTGACGTCATACGTGTCTTGTCTCTTGTCTCCCTTCTGAAACGAGAAAAGATGGCTAGGTAGTTTTTTGGCTGTGTTAATAGCCGACGGCATGTTTTCCCCCATACGAATCAGAGTTGTAATAGGCATGCGGCCTAAAGATAATGTTCAAGTTCCAATGTAAGCAGAATTTGTCCTCCCGTTGTATGGGAAGATTGCCAATACGAAACCATGTAATCTTAACAGGAATTGTGTTCCAAAGATGTCGGGCTGTACTACCATCTTCAATGCCATGGCATCCTGACGAGAGCTGTTGCTGTACACGTTTATTCCCTCCCCAAGAATAAAACTCTTCCATCGTTGCCGTAATTCAAGGGTCTGAGTCTTCTTCTGCTTGCAGCACGATCCATGGACACTCTGATGTGGGGAGATATCCACACCTAATAACGACGTCGGGACCGTTGGAGAAGAGTTTACCTTTTTCCAGAGCGAGCCCTATTCCCATGCCCCACAGTTTTGGTAGCATAGCGTGGCTTCGATCCACGGACCTCTGCTACCAAAACTGTGGGGCACGGGAATAGAGCTTGGTCTGGAAAAAGGTTAACTCGTTCCCAACTGTCCCGACGTCGATATTAGGTGTTGATATCTCCCCACATCAGAGTGTCCGTTGATATCTCCCCTATTCCCGTGCCCCACAGTTTTGGTAGCATAGCGTGGTTTCGATCCACGGACCTCTGCTACCAAAACTGTGGGGCACAAGAATAGGGCTTGGTCTGGAAAAAGGCCAACTCGTTCCCAACTGTCCCGACGTCG
>JAHWFP010083050.1:1537-13279 GCA_023313725.1 Lithobius niger
AAGCATTAGACCCTTACTACCCGGTGGTTAGATTAGTTCTAGTCTCTTCGGACTGAACGTGTGTATGAACGGTTGTAGCAGGTTTTCTTTGTTCTTAGAATATTGTTTTGGAACTTTAATAACACAATTTTCTTGTGAAGTTTGGCATTTTGTCTTTTGACGCTTTAGAATTTTTATTATATTTCGTAGATTTATGTTAGAGGATTACCATAATGCTGTTTGCTACGAATATGCTGGCATGTTACTAAATTGAAAAATAATTTTCAACGTAAAGCAAAGCAGGAAACGTATAACCATACTACCACTTGATCATCACATGGGTCATTGTAGGATGATTTCCAGTTTTTCATGAAAATGTATTTATTGCTGACCACCAGGTAGTAAGGGTCTAATGCTTTCCAGCCTCTTACTGAAAAAATTTTACACCTAGACCCTAACTGTCAAAGCTTGTCCGTGTTCCTTCTAGGTTTTGAATTTTAGATCCTTACTCTAAACATTTAACGTTCCGTTTTTGTTTATTAATTCGTGTTACTTTTAGAATTGCAGCTAAACTGTAAAACAGTGCAGTTGGCGGTCACAGCTGATAGTTTAACACAAGAGACCCTAGGCTGACCCTCACTAATCTAGCTATCGCCAATGTTAACAATAGAAACAAATCCTTTAATCTTCAGTCTATGTCTCGCAGCTGATGTTTGCTAATTGGTATTGTTGCATAATAACAATGTTTAAAACAATGTAAAACAATCAATCTGGTGGTTTAGAGCTCCGTAACCCCTGAACCACTTGACCAATTAGAAAAGGCCTTATGAAAAGGGCATATCTACAGAGCAATACCTGTAAAATGAGCTAAGAACCAGCTTTATAGGACAAATGGTTTGACCTGTAGAGAGGACAGACGAAAGTATCCCCAGAACAACAACAACAACAACAACAAGCTGAACAAGAAGTTGTCTATTTGGCCCTTGTCTGCATCTCGGGTTTGGCTGGACCGAATTTCACAATTTTTGGACTGCAGACAGGCCTTTACTAGTCAAGGCTAGATTCCAAATTTGGTTTAAATATGTTTACTTTTGACGGAGTTATAAGCTCTCAAAGTTGAGAGTTTAACACAGACGTCCTAGGTCGACCCTTACTAACACTGGCTATCGCCAGTGTTAATATTTGGTCCCTGTCTGGATCTCGGATTTGGCTGTACCGAATTTCACAATTTTTGGACTGTAGAGAGGCCTTGACTAGTCGAGGCTAGATTCCAAATTTGGTTTTAAAATGTTCACTTTTGACGGCGTTATAAGCTCTCAAAGTTAAGAGTTTAACACAGAGACCCTAGGCTGACCCTTACTAATACTGGCTATCGCCAGTGTTAATTATTTTATCAACTAATTGTATAGTCCATCAAGGATGTTTTAAAAGCCAGCTGCTTGCGAGTCGCTGGCAAGCGGGAATGCTTGCCCGTTTGTTATTTCAATGGGAAAGCGTTCCCCGTTGCCAAGCTAATCGCAAGCAGCCGACTTTTAAAACATCCCTATTTTGAAGACGGGCTAATCTAGAAGTATACTACATTCGGAGAGAAGCGAATTTATGTGTCTCTTTCCCTCCTACATCAAGATTCCTCCCAAAATCCCTTTCTCCCTCCCCTTTCCCTCCCCTCCTACTATATAGGTTTGTATCTGAATTTATTTCTTTCGGGATATTTAGTGGATTGAAAATTACGATTATGAATGCATGCTTGTATCTAAAAATTCTATAATGGAGAGCCCAGCTAAAAGTCAAGAAATATGGAGAATGAAGAGAATGAAACAACTAATCCTAGTTGCATTTACTGCCACACAATACGTTCCATTTTTCGTCTACATGGCAGCAAAATGTACTTCACTGCAGTTCTAAATTCTATGACGGGTGTTTAAGTTCAGAGAATACGAGGTTTGTTTACAGTGCTTGGAAACCATAACCACTGTTCTGGCATACAACTATTTTAAACAAACTATTTCAAGTTGATAGCAATTCAAAACTGAAGACAAGTTTGTTTGTTATCGGTACACGTAGTCCTACCAAAAAAACCAAAAAAAAAACAATTTTTCTCCTGGAAGGAGATCAGTTTTTTCGAACATATTTGTTGAGAACTCTTCATTTGGAATGGCTAATAATACTGAAATAGGGTAAAATTGGAAATATTAGCCAGATAATAAAGAAAATGTTTAGAAAGTAGTTAATCAGAAACAAAAATGAAAAGGAAGAAGTTACTTTGTGTCAGTTCCATTCACTTTTGTCAAAAAGGTGTGTTCAAAATTATACCCAACCAACTAGTAATTTACTGCGCATAATTCTTGCAATTTGGTTGACATGCAAATTCAGTTCATTAGCACCGCAAAGAAAACAAAAAAAAACATCACCACAAAAGGACGAGCTTAACGATAACTGTTTGCATCGGTATTAGCTTCGCTGATTCGGCCAGAAGCTTACAAACGCATGGCATGTCCGTAGTGGGAGTGTCCGTGTTGGCACTATCGCTTCCTTTTCCCATCCTTTTTCACATGGTCTTCCCGGAGAGAAGCTGTGGATTTTGTTTCCAGGCTCCAGGTAGTTCAATCATAGAGAGAATTTTATTTCACAAAATCAATCCTAAAAGGAGTCCAATTTCCTCAAGTAGCGTTGAGCCCAGTACCATACTATGGTTACCAGAAGATCAGGGCAAAATTTTACACGGAGGCCTTTCCCCAGCCCCCCCCCCCCCCCCCGGCTGACATACAGGAGCAAAATTTTAACCTGAGGCTTCATCTCCCTCTAACATAATATTGTGGCAAAAACGCACCCAAATCACCAACATATCATCGTTGTCTGCGGCTGTGCTGTAGGCTACTGTTTTGAGTCCTGCTTAAACTGTATAAAGTCTCGTTCCAGGTAAAGGGATTCAAGCTTCACTATACGACTGCATTATGTTTTCAGCGGTGAAATTTCGATATTAATTAATGGGTCTCAACAGCCATTTTACAGATTCGGCAACCTAAATCGTGGCGGCTTTATTACTTCCCTCAATGAGGTGAGGAGCTTAGCTTTTTTATGCGCTCCCAGCAGTAGTCATGGCGCCAGAAGAAGACGGGGACAATTTTACTGGGGAAATCCCATCGGATATGCCTAGGTTCTTTGAAATGCCACAATCGACATGTGCATAAGACAGCACAGGGCCCTTCTCTTCCCGAAAATGCCAGGGGTGGATGAGGCCGGACTCGAACCCGAATCATCTGGCACATGAAACGGTCATGCTAACCATCAGGCCACCTTGGCCCCTGGCGAGAGGAGCAGGGTAATTTTCTCCTTTTACTAACAGCCCTGGTTGAGCCAGGAGGGAAAGCACGCAATTTCTACCACAGTCGGTCTTGGCTTGAAGAAGCCATTACCTTCCCCGTAGCTACAGAGTTTCCGCATGCTTGGACTAATCGTAGTCCGAGTGATATTTTTTGCACCGATTTATTAATTAAAACCTACAAAGCGTATTTTTAACTGGCTTGTCTTAGAAAATAGTTACGACTAGTCATTCCACAATTGGCCGTATAGGGCAGTGACCCACCGCGAACATTCGGTAATATCAAAGACACTCCTTTATATCACTCCTGCTTCGGCATAATCATATTGGTATGGATGCATCAATGTATCCCAGTTTTAAACCAATTCAGTTTATTGGCAATGGCTCAGTCAAGAAAAGGTGCTAGTCTATAATTGTGTGATACAGTAATTGGTACTGGTTCAAGTTAAACTTCACCTCGTATCTTTTATTTTTAATAAATATTCAAGTGTTGGCTACTAGGGCAGGCTTCAGTCAAGGAAAGAAGCAGCTCCGCACTTAAGGGTGATTGCGTCATGGAGTTGCTCACGCGACCAGAGTTTCGAGTTTCAGTTTCGGGTTTTGAGACGAATTAAGATTATTTCAGGCATCTAACAACAGGTTTCGCTTCCGTACAGTATGGGGTTTTTGATCATACGCTAGAGTGTATTGAAGCAGTTAGAGTTGGATACTCATCAACTTCATAGACTCATGGGACTACTGATGTTCTGAACATTATGTGGGTCACTCACCAACAGTTCTCGAGCTTCGACACAAAAATACGATGCACGTTGCAAGCAAGAACGCTAATATTCGGTTGGGGTTGCCATGTTGCTGTATGCTATGTGCGTATGAAAAATTAATTTGCATATACAAATTTTATATCAGTGGGAAGTAAAAAAAATGTTGGATGAGTGAGCCCTGCCACCAACGTTTCGATGAAGAGGGTGCATATTGCGATAACCGTATAGATATCTCGGTTTCTATCGGTCCAATCTGGTTTTTTAGTATTTAAAAATCATTAAAAGGAGAAGTATTAAGTCTTGACTCATGAAGAGCCAGGCAATGGTGTTCATCTTGAACAACAAAGAACTTGGCGTACTTTTCCATTTTGATTATTTCAGCAGAAAATGCCATATTTATTATCAAAATCATTAATAATTGTTTACTTCTCTTTTATAAGAAAACATGTCAACTTCTTCCCCGTTTACATGAACAATCGTTTCAGGAGATTTAATAAGTCAAAGGTCTTTATACATTTTTTTTCCAATTAACTTGGCATCAAAAAAATTTGCCCATTCGGTCGATAGTTAGTAACATATCGTGTTCAAGACTGTCGAAATAAGCAGCAGCTCGTCCCTCAAAACGATGCGATGGGGTGGGCCACATCACCCAAATTTTTCCATCATCAGATACGTAACTTACAGTATGTAAGCAAATAAAATGCATGTTCCCCGTATGCAGATTTCCACACGGAAGTACAGATACCCGACTATATTATAATACTAGCAGTCGTACCCGGCCTCACCCGGGGATTTGCTCAGCCCGTGGTTTTTTCCCAGTATTTGCTCGGTGCTGGCTGATCGTTCATCGCAACAGTCAAATTTTCTTCGTGTATTACTCCCCCTTTCCGCCAATCCTTCCCCCTCCCGTCCCCCTTTTATCCCGTCCTCTGCCTCTCCTCTCCGTTTCCCTCCCTTCGTCCTCTTTAGTACACGTAGTTTAATTTGGATGGTGATTTGAATTATTACTGCCTCTCCCTCTTTTGCGAGGTTTGGGCAAATTGGTATTCCAAACAATCCCTCAGAAATTTCCTTTTAGGTTCAGTTAATGTGCAATGGTAACAGCTCACTCCCCCCCCCCTCCCCCATTCCCAGTATTTCGCTGTGGCTTAAGCGAAAGTCTTAAATGAATTTAAGACTTGCCGCTGAGATTACCCCCGTGTTTGGTAAGAAGGATAATTTTTGTATCATCCTCCTTCTCAGTCAAATAGTGGAGCCTGCCTCACAAATGGGCATTCCCCGTTCAGGCCCCTCCCCACTTCCAGCTTTGGCTTGAGTAATCCGTACGGTGTGAAAAATAACTGTCCTTCACACATGACGTCATCTCAGACATGCCTTCGCGATGACCGCGCAGAGCAAATTGTCAACAATGTCGTGGCAACAATGAGCTAATTTCAACTTCTTTTCAAGGCTTGTTTTCTGTGGTTTTGTGGCAGGGATAGTGCACTTTTGTCTAGTTAGTTTTAGTTTCTTAGTTTAGAGTAGAGCACATAAGGTAAAGCCTGTATAGAGCTCTCGTAGTATAAATAAATCCACCCAAAACCAAAACTGGTAAGAGAAGCCGCCAAGTTTACAAAAACGGTCGGCCTTTCAAAGTAGTGATATCATTCAACCAGGGAAAGGCCGTCAAGGTTAATCCTATTAGCCAAGTTAATCGCACCTACTAATAGTTCGAAGGTTAATTGAAAACTAGAAGATTGCTACTAGCAGTAGCAATCTTCAAGTTTTCATTTAACGTCCAAAGTATTATTCGGTGCGATTAAGTTGGCTAATAGGATTAACCTTGGCGGCCTTTCCCTGGTTGAATGATATCACTACTTTGAAAGGCCGACCCTTTTTGTAAACTTGGCGGCTTCTCTTACCAGTTTTGGTTTTGGGTGGATATCACGACTTTCATAGGCCTGTGAATGACCAAAAATCCCACGGTGTAATTGTCACCCCTACCTTTTTTGTGTGGAGGTATTTCATTGTATGAATGTTCTCATTCATAAATTTCACATTTGCTATTGTCATTCCAAATAAATTAATAACAAGCGTAACAGTATGGTAATTGCAAGGACCTAATCAATTCCTATGGAGCGGTAGCAATCTTCAAGTTTTCATTTAAAATCCAAAGTATTATTCCGTGCGATTAACTTAGCTAATAGGATTAACCTTGGCGGTCTTTCCCTGGTTGAATGATATCACTACTTTGAAAGGCCGACCCTTCTTTGAAACTTGGTAGCTGCTTTTATACCAGTTTTGGTTTTGGGTGGTTTTTTGTCTGGAGTGTCTATAAATTTTCTAATTCATAATTCTTACGTTTGCTATTGCCCAATTAGCCGTTGCACCAGCCAAATGGACATGGTTTGGCGTATTGTATGCCCATGTTTTGCATGCTTAAGTCTATTTAATCCGATTTTTGAGCGCACTGGCTAACAAACGCTGATTTTCGTTCGCTTCGCTCACTCCATCAGCCATCCCCCTTCACTTGGCTCTCCCGAGGTAAACGTTAATCATTATGAACACATACTACAAACTCACGGAATGGTAAATGTTCATACAGTTCTAATATTCTGGTGGCAGACGAAGATTACTAAAACTAATCAACCCATCAGCTGTTTAAAATTACTCGTCACTTACACTAGACTGCAAGAACAGTAAGTCTACATAAAATAAAATGTCCGCGTCACGTTATTGAGGACACATTTTCTCCATAAAGAACACGTTCCCACCTGTGCTACGATGTGCATTTTGTTTCCTAATCTTCTTTCCAGAAAAATTGTCCCTTTTATCGTGGTGGGGCAGATAATTCAGTTTGGATTCGTGTACCGTAAAAAAAAAGACCAAACCTTTGCAATAAAAGATAACGATATTCTGTCTCTTAGTGAACCACCTATTAGCAAAAACAGTGCATTATGACAATATAAGTACTGAAACGATAAGCGTGCAACACTTACGCATGTTATAATCTACTGTTGAATGACAATACAAACAATGGTTACAACAATAATTTTGCACTTACGAGCCACTTCATGGCCACGTGCTTGTAGCTGCAACCCGCATTTTAGAAAAAGGCACTTCCCCATATGACGCTTTACCTGTCTGCCGAAATTTAGATCTGGCAACTTTCCCTAATGAGCTGTAGACGTGTCGTTATACCCTATGAGAATTAACATGGGAGCCTGCGGACTAGTTACTAGTTACTAGTCACTAGTACTGTTACCAGTAACACAAATCAACGTTATTGAGGACACTTTTTCTCCATGAATGACACGTTCCCACATTTTCGTGTTGACGTTTTCTTTGTTACTGGACCGAAGACACCTGATTCAAACGATTTGCAAAGATTTCTACCGCATGGGAAATTTACACCAGTATGCTGAAATCACGTATAAGTTGGTTTCAGTTAAAAGACACGGTCTGATAGTGAGCCGCCATCTGACAACAATAACACTCTAACAATTACGCTCTGACAATTAAGCTCCAACAACAATAAAACGTCTACTTGGCGGCGACACACTAGCGTGTGTCTAGATAAATAAAATAAGGCAACAACGTACCAGTTTCAACTTAAAGCCAAAGAATTGACACACTCGAACGTTCCCCTTTCGGTGGTCGTCGTTGCTTCATTTCTGCTGTGAGACTTTGGTTTATAATTTAAGAATATTTGTGTGAAAATGCAACAGACCAATATAGGAAAGAAATCGGGCACTAGCTTAGTAGTTATAAGGTTGGTGCTGGTGAAATACAATAATACGTAATTATCCACTACTATGCTCTAATAATGAATATAAGATGTATGATTTTAGATTCTTACTAACATTATAATTGCCATTATCATTCAGTGTGGTTTATTGAAATCATCCACAATGTGCGGAGCTGTTTCGGTTGCTTTCATGTTATTTAAAAAAAAAATGTTGTGCCAATCAAAGCCAGAAATTGTGTAATTTCAACATTGAATACAGCACTATTCCGGACCACGCAAAATTCGTTCTCCTCCATGCAGTTCATAAATTTCTCAATAGGGCTAGATGCTGCACATGTTAATTTGGTGGCAATCTGCCTTTAATGCAGACTGTTTACTTCGTTTGCTCTCTCGACTTTTCGCCGGAGAAAATGAATTGATGTTTGTACGGTAAGCAAATTACTACTTTCAGATGTGTACAGTTTAATAGTCAATTCAGAACACACAGGCCCGCTTTATTATTCGTGTCCTTCTAGTGCTTAAATATCTTTCTGTACTGACTACTTATGCACAGAGAATTCGTGTTTGTAAACCTACTGCGTGTTTCTATATACCCAGTTTAACTGAGTTGGCTATTATCATACTTTATATCCCAAGAGCTACGGAAATTATTGATAATTTTTTTTCAACCCGAGTGTTTTGGCCCGTATAAACTCACGAGTGCTATTTAGGCAGACAGTAATTTCACGAGTGCGGAGCACGAAAGAAATTATCTGCCAATAAATAGCACGAGTGAGTTTAATGGCCAAAACACGAGTGTTGAAAAAAATTTGATAATTTCCAATAGCTCGCGGGGTATTTAGTTAGAGAATTTCTCGTCATTTTTCGTTATTCAGACGCTAAATTGCGTAAGCAGAATTTAAAAAAATGTATAAAAGTCGTTGCTGTTCTCCAAATATCGGCGCGCCGATTTGCACCACGGCCGCCGGGAATAAAATTGACATTCGCCGCCGCTAAAGAATGTTTCATTGGCGCACACCTCCAAACATTTTTAGTTTAAACAATTCCGTGATAATCAGTTAGTAAATGTAGTAGATATTTTGACTTTTTCTAACATTGCAAGAGTAAGTAAAAAAAAAATCAAATACCTACTGTAGTGGAGCATAATAAATTTCAAATCGGTGTTCAGAATTTGTGGCTAGGTTACGTTTACATTAGGCCTAACGATGCAGCCGGGCTAGCGAGCTTTGTCCTGTGACTTCAGGCGTTGCTAGGTTATGCAAACGAACGATACAGTACGTATTTCGAAAGAAATGCCTTCCGGATTGTTTTTGGTAGGAAAATACATCCTTTTATTTGAAATGAATGCAACAAACGTGTCGTAACATGTCAATTGTGTAACGTTTGAAGCAAGGGACTGCCGAAAGCGTATCAACTTCTGAAAGCGCTCGCCATGTTTAGCACTGATTTGCATTACACTGCGTCGACCAATGAAAGCCACAGTTTATTGGCTTTCTGACTTAGTTTTAAATTTAACCAATGAACATCGACTTACAGTGACAACACCGCAGTAGCTTTCTAAAGCTTCTGAATTGTTATCACTGTAAGTCGGTTATGATTGGACGAATTTAGTACACGATCAAATGAGAAAATTTCTGTCACGGAAATTCTCATCAGTATCACGACTTATTGTCTGGAATAAAAAAACATCATTATTTAAAATGTCATATCGGTGAACAGGAAGAGAAGTTCTGGTGTTTATGAAGTTGAAGAGATAAAAAAAACTTTGCTTTAACCTCAAGACATCAAAACACTAATCAATAGCAATTATTGATAATTTGAAAACATCAAGAGGCACTAACATTTGTGAGATGATCAACAAGATGTGATCGAAGTTTTATTGGGCTACTTAAGAAGGGGCGTTGGATGTGCCCACAATGTGCATACAATTTTGGTGTTCCATCATATATATATATATATTATCGTTAGAAAGCAATAACCATAAATTACTGATGTTAAGATTTCCGAAATCAATCATACAGAAACGTTTGCGCTGTGCAAGTAATGATTCCAATTTATGACAAATATATGGTTAGCCAGCACTCGGCGGTTTAAATATTAATAATAAATGATTATCGACAACTCAGAGCAAAACGCTCTAAGAAGCTTTCATTTGAAGCTCCTGCCGTGTTGGTAGGTCACGAGTAAAGTTACTGGTGAGTAATTCAATTCTATTAAGAAGCATGGAGAATATTTTTGTCACGAATTGTAAAGTGTAGCATTAAATTAACGTTTTGTCTATATGAGTTTAGACAAGCGATTGGAATCTAATGTGCCTTTTTAGGGCAGTATACGTAAGGTTTCCAAAATTATAACATTTAGTATAATAAGAATGTGCGAAAACCCGCTAAAGTTTTGTGTTTAAGGCAGGAAAATACAAAGGCTAAAACTGACCAAGTAAAGACTTTATGCGCAATTAACGGACTGCGATCAGAACCATTACTTACCAAAATCTGTAAAGTATTAACAACTTTTGTTGGAGATTACCATCTTCTTTTTTTTAACATAACATTAGTCTTTCTTATCAGCCCACTAGGGATGGGCGATATTGCAATATTTCGATATTATCGCGATATAAACATACGCGTTACTGTTATCGCAATGCTGTTCGTGTTTTGCGATTATTGCAGCTGCCAGGTCATTTCGTCTGGTTCACATCGGAGCGTGATGTTGTCAATAATTATGGTAAATATTATTTGAAGTTATGAAGTTATTATTTAAAGTTATTATTTGAAGTTATTATTTGAAGTTTTGAAGTTAAGATCCACCATTTTAACAATTTTTTCGCCCTTTTTCCAATGGTGTAAACGGGACTAGTGTTTCAACATAAAATGTTTGTCTGCTGATTAATTAATATCAACATTTCCACATCTCAACACGTCATGAATTGTGTAGAAAATGTTCGGAACGCATGCATTTTTTTATGGTTGTGGCTTACCTGCGAGTGCAGATTAGAATTATGCAAGACAATATGGTATTTTAAATACTTAAAATATTTGCAAGTACTTAATTATTTTAAATAAATAAGAATAAGTTTTCTTATTCATATTTTGCATTACCTCCACACTAACTATAGGAGTAGTCATTGTAGGCGTAACTAGCCTAAACGTATATAGTTAGCAGGCTTACTGTAGGAGTAGTGCGGTTATGACAAAGTGATCAACTTAAAACAGCTTGGCCTACATATTGATAAATATCGCAATAATCGTAAATATTGCATGTCAAGGCACTGCAATAATCGCCTAGTCGAAATTTCATTATCGCCCATCCCTACAGCCCACACATGTTGCACTCACGTGTGCGCTTCACAACCGATGTCGTGACGCAGTCGACACTGTTACCAGGACTGCGCCCAGGAATTTTGTTTGGGAAGGCCAAGTTAAATTGGAATTTAAAAAATGGAAACGATGAAATCATCTAAGGAGTTCAGAAAACAGGAGGAGATTTTCTTTAAGTCTCTTGGAGCACTGTAAAGTATCTAATTTTTCTACATTTTAGTGCCTTTAAAACGTAACTTTAAAATTGTATTTTTCAGAATTCTATCAACTGAAGCCAATCCTGCAGTTGTTTACTTTTACCAGATATTACTTTTAAATTGAGGCCTTGGAGATACTCCCCAAGCCCCTTTGTCACATTTGGGTACGAAGCTCAGTCTCATTGTGGTGCCTTGTAAAATTATAGAGACTATTATACTGTAAAAAAAATGATGCAGTACATAAGTGACCATGAATAATTATATTATTAACACTGATCAATTTGATTTTTTGTCTGGTCGTTCGTCTGGTAACCAACCATTACTTGCTTTAGACAAATGGACTGAAACCTTGGATCAGGGTGTTCCCTCCGGTGTCATTTTGTTTGATTTTCAAAAAACTTTTGAATCTGTGATTCACAGCAAACTCACTTACAAGTTG
>JAHWFP010083052.1:0-15187 GCA_023313725.1 Lithobius niger
ACCGAATCGCAGAAGATGGACCTACTAAATGTCTTTGACAAAGTAGAAGCTCAAGGTAGTTGGTTCGTATTAGACTAGTGTTAGTTTAGAAAATTTAATTTTGGAAACCCCATTCGAAATTTTAGTTTTAAATTAACCTAACCTTAGCTTTGAGGGAATTATGGAGGTGGAGCCATAGTCGGCATTCTAGGCCCCCATCGCCATAACGTCAGGATTCACGGTCCCTTGCTAAAAACCAGTTTTTTTTTCCCGTGTTTATTATTATGAATTTAATCTAAACACTAAATCTGCATTTAGACGACGTATTTTTCGGGTGCTTCCCTAGATAATAAGGATCTACAGATTTGAAGATTTGATCTTAGGTCGGACTTAAGAAACATAGTCTTGACTATTTGTGTGTAATTCCCGCGGTTTGCAACAAATAGATTTATTTCATGTAATTCCCGCGGTTTGCATGTTATAACGGGTTCCCGAGGTCCCACAAACATTTTCTAATCGAAATTGTAGTTTTTACTCTTCACCCTGTTGTGTGAAGTTTGAGTTGAATTTCATGTAAATTCTTGTTGATTTTTCCTGTTGTAAAAATCGCCGTGCTTTTTATTTAAAGCTTTGTTGTATTGACACTAGTTGAATTTTAAATGTAACTGTTTATATTTATTTGCCTTTTAATAAACCTACAAGTTTGTAAAACGCCTGTTTTTCTGCTAGTTAGACTAAATGTAGAAGTTGTAGTTCTTAAGAAAACCACTTAATAATTAAACTTAGAGCTGCATTTAGAAACACCCACCTGGTGGCAGCGAATACCCCCCTTTAAAGTTATCTAGTTAGCCTACAGTTAGGACAAATGACTCTCTGTTACCCATGCTGGGCCAGTAGCATACGTGTGCTGTTTTCCGTAAAAGTAAAAACCGCCACCGAACTAGAAGTTTAGAGGTCAAAACCACATTGATGTCGGAGAAGTTACAAGCACCTTGAGAATCGTAGCTTCGGCCGCTACACAGTAAATATAAAAATAGCACTTACATTTTCAACTAGTAGTAACTAGAAAAGCTTTTAGCAGAAGCCACAAGAATTTACATTAAAATTCGTATACAAAACTTTCTTTAGTTTCAATCACAATTTCGATTAGAAAAGTATCTTTGGGAACTCGCTAGAACCCTCCAAGTTGTGCAAACTGCGGGAATTACACAAAATAGTCAGCAAGATTTTGTTTCAATTGTGCGACAAAAGATCAAATCTACAAGTTTAAGATTTTGTTTCAATTAAGGTCAAATCTACCGATCAACAAAAACACTCACATGAGTTAGAGACAACTGGCCATCGAATTTGAAGCTTCTGCAAACCTAATGGTTTTAGTGTCAAAGTTTTGTCTACATTAAGTTAATTAATGAAACACGGTAATGAAATAAACTGGTTTTTATTTTTAGTAAAGGACCGTGAACCCTGACGTTACGGGGGGTGGGGACCAGAAATGCCGATGGCTTAACCTGCCATAATTTTCTTAAAAGCTTAGGTTAGTTAAAGTTTAAAACTATAAATTTTGAAATAATGTCCAAAAATTAAATTTTTTTAGTTAAAACTAGTCTACACGAACCACTACCTTTGCCCGGCATGGCAACAATCAGACCGTGACATCTCCACTCTTGATCGGCGTAGTTACCTCTAGCTTTGAGATCTGTCAGCTGCGTGCTAAGGACTGAAGGTTGCTTGGCCTTTTTATTGAAACAGGTCGGATCCAGTCAGCGTTAGCGCGGACGCACGGGAGAGTTGCGCCCCTGTGATTGGCTGAGGGTCAGGAGAACAATGGAAAGTGGGAGAAGAAGTGGGTGGAAAGTGGGATAGGAAGTGGGAGGGAGGAGTGGGTGTTTGTTTGTTCGCTTGGAAACTTTTGAAGGATACAAGGCTTGTGAAAGAAGGTACATTTCGAGTTTTACTCGAATTAAAAAGTGAAAAAGCCTTTTAAATTAAACTGTTAGAATTGTATTAAATAGAAGGATTGCTCAGATCTATTGAGCAGTTTAATAGAAGGAAAACCTTATTTATTTACATTTGGAAGGTAGCTACTGTCGGAGTTTTTCATGAAATTATGTACAACAATACTGGGTCCGGTAAAATACGACAATAATAAAGGTTGAGCTCCGGTAGGGTTCGTGGGAAAATGTTACGCACAAATAATGCATTCATACATAAAATAAAAGGTTAAATAATCCAGCTTAGTAATGCTATAACGCATATGAAGATTTACACTTATTTACAGCTGCAGATAATTGGTTTTTGGATGGTTGGACATTTTTCATAAACATTCAAAATCGTCACCCTAAATATGAATAAAAAATATCAGGCTATGCAGGATCCAAGTACATATATGTGAGGTTGAGTGCCAATTGACAGCTCTTCCTGAAACAACACTAAGCTAGACGACTTTATGCCTAGAAAAGAATAAATTCAAACAGTATGTACATTTTTACAATGCTGAGTGGCAACCGGAAGGTGCGTGCGGGAGCGTCGAGTTTTGGCGCTATACCTTTTGGTGAATATAAAAAGTTCAAATGAACGGATTTTAATTCTGTTTGGGCCAGATTGTAGTGCACAGTGAGATCTTCGATTGGAGAGAAGTTTTAGGATGGGCTAACTTAAAACTGTGGCGAAAATAGTGTTCATTTTGGAGAAAAAAACATGTCCATTTTTAGCGGCGAGATCCAGTTCGAGATGTTTTTTAAACGGCTTCAGATTTTTATTGGTGTTGAATTTTCGGGATCTGTTCCTGCAGAATTGTAGCTACTGTTCTGGACTATTAAGGCTTGAAAACAGGAGTAGTTTTCGTCCATTATTCGTGGAGAGAGACGTGTTTGAAGTTGGAGGTCTTTTGGGAGGCCTAGCGCTAATGAGTGCTAAGAAAAAACAAGATGCACTAACACTGCATTAGCAATTCGAGTGTCGTATGGTAGAATTAAAAAAATCTGAATGCGTGGTGTACTGTAGAATATCTACTATATTGCACATTATATTTTAAAAAATTGTCTCGTAACTTTTGCTACTACGATACGGCAAATGAGCCAGAATCTTGTGTGCGACGATGCAATCACTGACCAGATAAGTTTTCATCGGACGCTGATATTGGTTTTCTTACAAAAACACAAACTGAAAGCTTTATTGTTTTACATTTTCCCGTTCCCTTTGTTCTTGTTCATCAGACTTTTACATTTTTCAAATCTTCGAACACCATATTTTCATAAATTCAGCAGGTAATTTGGTGGTGGGAGGGGGGGAGGAGGATAAATCATATTGCGCTGAGGGTACGTGAGGTTGACTACTTTAAATTTATTTACACTTTTTTGGTGTATTAACAAAAGTTAAAATATTCACACGAAAATTGTGACAAAGTCCACATTAAATATAACACTGCAATTTCATGTGGCCAATTTTTGTTAGGCTACTCAATACAAAGTACTTGTTTTACTAGCGTTTTATAATTATCTTTATTATTATTATTTGTAATTTTAAATCTATGGGTAAAACTAATGTCGAACCAATAAAACTTAAGTGAGTCTTCCTGCTACGGATTTCAAAAAAATCTGAAAGTCAGAGGCCATTAGGAATATGCCGCCCTTCGCTCCCTCTGGCCAGTCCGCCACTGAGAAAACAGGACATCATTCGCTTTGCTCACTCGTTCAATAGGAAACAACACCACAATACGCGTAATAAAATACTGTAGTATATCGCACCCGAAAAGCAGATACGATAGCGCAGTAATTAACAGCAAAAGTCTATGCGCGCATCGCATTCATTGAACCGTCCAGATTCAATCATAGCAATTCGGTGTACCATCCAGATCACCGCTAAGGTAAGTGACGACTCATTTTGTATTGTTCTGCGCGAAAAGGGAGCCATCTCGACGTACACGTTAGCCTCTAACCGACCGCAACGTTGAAGAGTTGACTCGCCGAAATGCGCAGTTACACGCCGCAATTTTTCGTATGATCGGCGTTGAGCGCACATCTTTACGCTGAGGCAGGGCTGACGTCAGCCACTGATCGTGTACTATCGGGCGACGGTTTATCGCAGAAGGACCTTCTTAGAGGTTAGCGAAGTGTTTTATTCAAAAGCTAATTTTTTTGAGCATAATACGCTTTGAGCTTCTACACTGCAACTCTCCCACCGCTAGACTTTAAGTTCCTCGGATCATAATTGCACAAATGTGTCTGGTTTTTGAGGAGATGTTGCTGACGTAAATCGACTACCCCCGTTTTTTGGCCACAACCGCATTAATTCGACGTGTGACACGTCGAATTAAAAAAGTGTTAGTTGCGAAAACGATAAATTCCTTCAGTTTTTTGATAGTTTGAGCAGAGGTGGTTTCTCAAATCGTGTGAAGAACAAGCCTACTTTACACCACTAAGTTTCCAGTGTAAACGCGGTCTCGTATCAGACGCTCGTGGTTAGGACACCTTAACACCACCGAAGAAAAAACCTGAGGGCAGCACTCTTACCTACCAGAAGAGCATCGTCTTTATGGCGATTTACACTATAAAAATGTAAATACTGTATGATATTTCTTTAGGCATAAAGCCAAAACACCTTTTCCAGCTTAGTTGTGTCTTGGATATTGAAAGCACACGATATTTTTTATTTGGAACAGGTGAAGACTTTGTTTATTTATGAAAAATGTCCGATGTTCAAACCAGTTTAAAATCTAACCTAAACTGCGATATAGCCCTTTAAAACTAGCTGGTACATTTAATCTTTTAATTTGTGCACTTAATGCATTTTGGTAAACTTAACTTCTTGCCATGAACCCTACCGGAGCTCCAATGTTTATGTTTGTATATTTTTACGGACCCAGTGTATATTTTTATGTCTATTTTTTATAGCATCTCCATCCAAACTCCGACCGTAGTGAACCTCTAAAAACGTAAACAAACTAGCTTTCCATCGTTAAAAACATGCCTTGTATATAGCAGTTTCATTCCCAAAGTCGAATAATAATTCTGTGCATTACACTTCGTTTCCCCCCCCCTCCTTCAATAGTTGCGATGCATAACATCGTAGTTTATTTTAATAGGCCTAAAAATCACGTTGTTATGAGTTGAAAACTCACTTGCACATTCAAAACCAGGCCTCTAACGTTTCCAAGTCGGCAATTCTCTTTGTCAATTCAGCCTCCGCAATTCCCGTCCAACCAAAACACTGCCTTCAATTCCCCATCCAACCAGAGCGTTCAGCTACCCTAGCCGTCCGCGCTGCCACACCAACTTCCGGTAGTGACAGCTCGGCCGATTTGGGTCAGTCTCTCCTCCTCCAGATGTCCGCCTCCTCTTCCCCGCTCACCCCCTCCGAAGCTATCCTCGGCGTCCGCGCCAACTTCCGGTAATGAGTATATAACCCCAGCCCCAGACTCACTCGTTAGCACAGCTCAGGATACTCAAAGCTAGAGGTCGCTACGCCGGTCGGGAGCGGAGATGCCGCGGTCCGATTGTTGCCATGCCGGGCAAAAGTAGTGGTTCGTATCGTACTTAGTTTAACTTTAAAAGTTTATTTTTTGGACTTTACGTCAAAATTTATAGTTTAATTTTAAACTTAACCTCGTAGCTTTAGAAGGTTAATTTATGGTGCGTCAAGCCAAACGGCATTTCGGACGTTGGCGGCCGTAATTTAAGGGTTCACGGTCCCTTACTAAAAACCAGCTTTTTTTTTCATGTTTTTTTAAACGCAGTTTAAAGTAAACAAGGACGGTTTGATCTTCGTGGAAGGTTGCTTTAATTAAATGCTCGGATCAACTTTATAGGTAGCCGCGGCTTCTATAATTTAAGGGGTTGACTTAACAGCAGCTCTAGGAGGTTTAATGCTTAGCGTATACACTTAGAAAAATAACTGTAAAGTAGGTCTACTATTACCAAACAGCCGAGGCTGTTCGTAATTTAGAGGGCTCTTTTGCGAAATCCCCTTGTGCCTAAGAAAATCAATGTTTCTATTTGAAATCGTTTAAGTGAACATAGTTACTGTTCAAGTTGAATTTCATGTAAATTCCCCCTGTTATTTATAAACTAATTCAGTTGTAAATTTGCCAAATGAAAATGTAAAAGTGCGGTATAATATTTTTGACGTTTGTTTAAAAATAAAACCAGGAGTTTAAAACCCAGTTGGTTTATTCGTCCGTCGTTCGCTAGAAGTTAGTATTTAAGATAATTCTCTTAAAACTTAGCTTAGCTAGCCTTTTCCCACCTTGGTGGCAGCGTTACCACTTATTATTACTAGTTAGCCTACGTGATTAGGACATTTTATCTTCATTCCCTACACCGGGACTGTAGCAGTTGTGCTTGTTTAAACCAAAAAGTACCAAAAGTAATAGTAAGGAAGATCCAGTTACACCAGGCGACCGGTGATGCTACAAGTACCTACCCTGTCGTAGCATCCGCCGTTACACCAGTCAGTAGTATGCCTTATTGGAGATTTTTTCACGACTAGGCTTCCTCTCTGAACTGCAATCCGACCTCGGATCTATTTTTTTTATCCGAATTGACTACATTATTTTTGGAGAAATGCGGAATTAAATGCATAAACTCAAGCGTTAATCCCCCGCAATCGAACAGCGTTGAGCGCCTGCATCGCATGCTCAAGGCTGTGCTTCGCGCTGTCTGTCATGAGCATCCTGACGACTGGGAACGCTGTTTGCCGGGGGCAATGTTTGCCTTGCGAACCGCTCATCATGAGAGCACAGGTTTTACACCCTCAGAATTAGTTTATGGTAGGAACATAAAAGGGCCACTTGACTTAATAAAGAATCAATGGGTAGAACCTGATGCCCATCCGACAGTTCTAGAGTACATTTTAGACTTGTTACAGCGATTCCAGTATTCCCGTAAGTTAGCAAAGGAAAATGTCCTAAAGGGACAACTAAAAAAATAAAAACTAATACAACGCTAAGGCCACTGAGGGCAAGTTTAAAAAAGGTGGTAAAGTTCTCATCTTAAAGCCCTCACGCCCCAATAAATTAGACATTTTTTGGGGCGGCCCTTGTGAAGTTTTAAAAAGGATTTCGTACACCAACTATTTGGTAAAAAAATCCTATGGCTCAAAGAAACACTGTTTATCATGTAAACCTGCTTAAGTCCTACTTTCCACGGGTAGGCGCGAGCAATTTTGTTTCGACAGAAGAACTTGACTTAGTGAATAAAGATATCATTTGACGGCCATGTGTCAAGTCACGAAGCCATGGTTCTTTTTAAAGAGACTGGCGATTTAAATAAATCACAAAAAGCTGAATTGATTAAAGTATTTGATCAAGTAGACGGTGTGTTTTCAACACTAACAGGTCGTACTAATCTCGTCACGCATGACGTTACACTCATTGACTCTAACGATAACCCCTGCAAATACTATCGTCACGCCAAGTTTGAGATTTAATTGTAACAGAAATTAAGCGGATGCTTGATTTGGGTCTGATTGTTGAGATGGACTCTCCTCATGGTAGTCCCATGATAATTGTCCAAAAAGAGGATGCTAGTCCACGTCTGGTAGCTGACTCCCGCGAGTTAAAAAATAACACAGTCACGATAGATTATCTGATATCTAATATTGAAGAATGCATAGAGCATGCTGCATGCTGGAAGTTTATTTCAATCTTTGATTTAAACAGAGGTTTCTGGCAAGTCAGGCTTACCCCTGAAGCTTCTCAAGCTGCCACAATCACAACACCCATAGGAAAATATGCACCTTTAATGATGAATATGGGCATGAAGAATGCGCCATTTTGCTTCCAAAAGCTCATGGACGGTGTGACCAGGGGATGGAAGAATTTGTCACCCCTTTTCAGGATGACACTGTCGTTGGTGCCGAAATGTGGAACCAACATTTAAATAACATTAATTTGTTTTTGCCTGCTGTCAAGAGGGCTGGGCTCATGGTTAAAGCCAAAAAGTCACAGGTCGCTTGCAGCAAAGCCCCTTTTCTCGGCCACGAGGTCGAAAACGGTTCCCGACCGCCGTCGGAGGTAAAGGTCTTGGGCGTGCAAAAGTTTGCACGACCACAGACGAAAAAAGATGTCTGTTCCTTTTTAGGCTTTGTAGGGTACTACCAGCGCTACATAAAAGGCTTCTCACAAATCTCTTCTAGCTTAATAGATTCTCTCAAAAAAGACGCTCCAGATCCATTTTGTGGGACGAAAACAAGCAAGTGGCTTTCAACACCTTAAAGAAAGCTTTAGTGTCTTACCCTGTACTTAGGGCCCCGATTTCTCTCTAACTTTCATCCTCCAGTGTGACTGTTCAGACAGAAGGATGGGCGTGGTCCTTTCCCAAGACTTTTGTGGTGAGGAGCACCCTTGTATGTACATCTCCCCGAAACTCACTGCCAGAGAGCAGAATTTTGGTACCATCGAAAAGGAGTGAGCTTGTCTGGGTTGGGCTGTGGCAAAACTTCATCCATACATTTATGGTACTAAATTCATTATTGAGTCAGATCATAATCCATTGCACTGGCTCAAACAGATTTCCGGTAAAAATACCAGACTTCTGAAATGGAGTTTGACGTTGCAAGATTATGAGTATTCAGTGAGGTACAAACCAGGTAAATTGTACCTTAATGCAGACACCTTAAGTAGATATTTTGTTTAGCACATTTGTTAAACTTTACAGTTTCAGTTAACAGAACACATTTTTTTGAAATGTACCGTTTCCCTTTTTTTTTTTTATTAAAAATGTATTTTTTTATGTGTTGTAGGGTAAAAACCATGTTAAAACCTGCCAGTGTTGTATTCTTTATGTACTTTTAAGTTATGGGGAAAACCTATAAACCCTTCAGTGAAAACATTTTATGTACAACTCAAGTTATTAGGTATCCTTAAACTATTTTAGTGGTATTTGTTTAGCATTAAATAGAGCTGGTCATTCTCTGCGTACCCATAGTATTCAAATCTCCAACACTTAAACACAAGCCTAGGTTTTTTTAAATGCGCCAGTTGGTTTCTATTGCAGTCTTCTAGGATAATAAAAAGACTAGACTTGAGGAAAGGCAGCACTATTAGGAACGTATTACCAGAGCAAAAGACGGCCTCATTTAATTGTTAAATGATACAAAAAACATGACTTTGTAAATTTTATTGCTTAAATTCAATAAGTTACATGTGCGAAATCCTACCTGTGCAGCGCGGACTGCAACAAATTATTTTTTGTAGAACTAATGGTTTTTTTTTAAAACAAATTTGAAAACAAATTTTGAAAACAAATTACATAGTTTAACTTTTACCCCAAAACCAGTAAAAAGCCAGCAAAGTTTATTTTTTGTAATAAGTGTATCTTTAAACTAGTAGCATGATCAAAAGACAGAACGAATGGTTTTTATCAGTTCTTATTTACAAAACATACGGATATGTAGGTAAATGGAAGAAATCCTTACACAATTTACAGTTACTTGTGTACTTAGATTGCATGGCTTGGCAGCACAATAAGGCGTATCTTGCATACACTGATCTTTGTCTTCAGGCATGTTGATGGGAGCCAACAGGCCACCCGAGCAACATTGTAGCGACCGAAGCTACGACTGTCGAGGTGCTCGTAACCTCGCCGACATCAAGATGGTTTTGACCTTTAAATTTCTAGTCTGGGTGGCGGTTTTTTACGTTTCAAGAAACAGCACAAATGTACTACTGGCCCAGTATGGGTAACATAGAGTCATTGGTCCCAACTGTAGGCTAACTAGCAAACTTTAAAGGGGGGTATACGCTGCCACCAGGTGGGTGGTTAACTGCAGTCCTGGGTTTAAATAATAAGTGGTTTTCTTAGTAAAATTAACTCTAGCAATTATTCGTACTACTAAACAACTGGATTTAGTGTTTAGATTAAATTAATTAATAATAAACACGGTGAAGTGAAAACTTGGTTTTTAGTAAGGGACCGTGAACCCTGACGTTATGAGGGTGGGGGACCAAGAATGCCGATAATGGCGTCACCTACCTTATTTCTCAAAGCTTAGGTTAGTTTTAAGTTAGAACTAAAATTTTGAATAGGGTTTCCAAAAATTAAATTTTCTAAGTTAACACTAGTCTAATACGAACCACTACCTTTGCCCGGCATGGCACCATTCGGACGGGACATCTCCTTTACCGACTGGCGTAGCTGCCGCTGGCTTTGAGATCTGTTGAGCGTGTGCTGACGATGGAGGGGGACTGGGGCTTTTTATTCTGGAGCAGCCGATTTTGGTTGGCAAGGCTCGGATGCCGAGGAGAGCTACGGGGTCTGATTGGTGTAAAGCTAGGAGAATAATGGAAAAGTCGGCAGAGCAAAGGGTTTGGGAGCAGAGTCGCTTGGAGTGACTGGGGCATGGGAATTCAGGCCAGTTTGAGTGCAACACAAAAGAACATTCGGATTTGACCAATGCACTATTATAAAATAAAAATAGTTCGATTTAAAAGCTTGAAGAGTGGCTTGTGCAATGGAGGAATCATTGCTGCTAAATTAAACAAGCATTTTAAATGAAAAACAACGATGTTACACATCGCTACCAAGGGGGGGGGGACTTGAAGTATTGTTCAAACTCTGCTGTTTAATAGAAGGATTTTTACTTAGATCTATTTGCATTGTTTTTAATAGAAGGAATGCCAGTTTTGTTTACTTTGGGAATGGTAGCTACAGTCGGAGTGCACGAGATTTTATTTACAATCAACAAACAAAAACGTTTCCGGTAAAATTAGTAGCATCATGTTACCTAAGCTCCGGTAGTGGTGATGGCAAAAAATTACGTTAAAAATAATATAAAATGGAAAAGGTTAAATGTACCCGCTAATGCTAAAACGCATTTAAGTGAACGATATATTATTTGCAGCTGCAGATAATTGGTTTTGGCAGTTGGAAATTTCTCAAAAGTATTCAAGATCGTCACCGTAAATAGGCTTAAGAAATATCGGACAAAGTGTGTCTGTACATTTAAATTTGGTTAAGTACCTTGGTAGAGGAAGCCCCTACTAATAAAACACTAAGCTAATGTGTTCGGCTTTATGCCTAAAAGGAATGAAAGAAAAAACTAAGTACAGTTTTAACAATTTTGAAAAATGGCGTCTCGTGCGTTGCGTGAGTTACGGCTTGGTTTGGTGCGTTTTTCAAAAGGCTGTAGTACAAGTTCTGGATGGAAGTTTCCGGGGGAATTTAGATAAAGTTCATGGCTATTAAGAGCTTTAAGGTTGAGACGGATTGGTCCATTTTTCGTGAAGTTATCGAAATCCAAAGACCGAAGTCTTTTGAGCGCTGGAGCACAAATATAAAAAAAAATGTTCGTTGCCGTAGACGAAAATTCCCTCAATTTTTTTATGGTTTGAGTCGAGGTCGCCTCTCCAATCAAGTGAAGAATTCTGCCTTGTTTACAGCTCCTTACCGAGGAGATTGGGGTTCTTGGTGAACTTCACAATAGAAGCTACAACAGAATAGGTTAGTGCACACAAGATATGCAAAAACTTGAACTGCCAAGCACTGTAATAAAAATTGCAAGAATACGCGGTATAAATGCATTACATTTTGAGGAAATACACCTCTAGTTCAGAAAATACATCACCAGGTTTTTGAGGAAATACACCTCCAGGGGATACTTAGTCCTATCACAGGATCGTTTTTACATAGTTAAAAAAAAGTACACTGGTTTTGCAAAAATTAAAATTGCCGTTTTATATTTTTGGGGACCAACGTTTTTGTGGCTCAATTAATTTAAAGCAAAGTTAAATTACACAAAAAAAGACACTATTTTTGCTGCCATTAACTAAATACTGTCTGCGCTGTTTCTGTGCAGGAAAATCGTACAAGCATTGAGAAAATGGGGCAAAAGACATTTAAATCGAGAAACACACTAGAAATTACAAAGTTGATTTTGTTGTTTCGTTATAACAAGTAAATGAGGCCGTCTATTGCTCTGGTAATATGTCCCGCGCGGATTCTGCCTTTACTCAAGTCTAGTCATTTTTTTATCCGGCATGACTGCGATAGGAACCCTCCGACGCATAGCAATAAACCTAGACTGCGATAGTTGTTAGAAAATTGAATACTATGGGTACGCCGTAAATGACCAGTTCTATTTACTGTTAAACTACTTCCACTAGAATGGTTTAAGGTTACCAAACAACTGAAGACATAAAAATACAACACTGGGAGGTTTTATGGATAAAAACGTCACAACCTTTTAACGACAGAGTTAACCTTTTGGACTCAGAGGTGAGACAGACAGCTATTTTTAAAGAAAGCCATTTCGTAGAAAACTTAAAGAGAAACTAACCGGGGACAAGTTACAATTCCCGTAGAATACTCCTAATGAATATTATTAACGTGTCATTAAAATCTCTGTAATTACCCTTCCACAAAGGAAGGCGTTGATAATGACAGGTAGAATAAAACATTGGCACTTAAAATTTAGGTGTAAAGTCCAAAACAGGGATTAACTGGAAGTTGCTTAAGGATGAGTTTTTAACGGCGGACGCTACGACGGCTTAGGTGCTTGTAACGCTCCCGGTTTCCCTGGTGTACGTGGAGTTTCAGCTTGAGGTTTAACGGTGTTTACGAGGACTTTTTACGTTCATTAACACAGCATGGGCAACTGTCCCAGCATGGGGGATGGAGCGCCGGTCCTAATTAAAGGGGCCTAACCTTAAAACTGTCGGTAATCACTGCCACCAACAATGGATTTAACTGTTTAACTAGCTAAAATTAAATGATGGGCTACATATTTATATTTTACACTAAAAGACAATTAATCAATCTAGCAAACGGACTGAAGCTTAAAACTCCTGGTTTTATTTATGCAACAGAATGAAAAAGACACTTTACATTATAGTTTGCTTCGACAAGCTTTTGAATCAAATTAATTAAAAGCAACAAGTTTGAATATACAACTGTAATTCACAAATTCAGGCAAACAGCGCTTGTGTTTGAATAAGGTTTAAATTTTCACATTAGAAAAAGTAATACTGAGTGCTCCCGGAGACACCCGCAAGACTTAACAGCCGCAACTGATTAAAGTCTATCTGAAAGTATGTTTCATACACGATCAACCGTCCACAGTTATGTTTCTAAGTTTTCCAAGTATAAAAGATCAACATCCCTTTGTTCCCTCAGGAACAGTTCTAAGAAGTAAAAGGCCCGGCAATTTTACACTTAGGCCTCAGTATCTTTCCCTTGACTTCCACAAAGACCAAACCGTCAGTTTAAATTAAAAATCCATTTAAAGTAAACTAGAAAAATTGGTTTTTAGGAAGAGAACCACTTTTACGTTATGGGGTGAGAGAACCTAATATGCCGCTTAAGGCGTCACCACCATAATTTTCTCTAAGCCAGAGGTTAAGTTTACGAATTTAAACTATAAATTTAGAATATGGGGGTCCTAAACTAAACTTTTAAAAGCTAAACTACAACATACGAACCACTACCATTTTGCCCGGCATGGCATCCTACGGGCATGGCGTCTCCACTCGCACTGGCGTGACCCTTCTAGCTTGATAGATCTGTGAGCTGTGCTCTGGAGGGAGGGTTGGGGGGCCTTTTTATGCTGGGGACCAGAAGTTCGCGCGGACAGGCAGGAAAGCTGCGGGGGTCGGATTGGCTGAGGGCCAGGAGAACAATGGAAAGTGGGAGAAGTCTGTTGAACAAAGGGACTGGGTGCAGAGCCGTTTGAAGGAGTAAGGACATGTAAAGATAGGCCAGTTTGAGTTTTACTCAAGTGAACTTTGGTAAATAGGCCTTTACTTTGAACTATTGAATAAATATTTACATGTTTGCAACGTTAGTAGGCTCTGGTTAAAGCTTAATACTTGGGTTTGGATAATGCACAAGGCATTACTATTAAATTTAATAAGCTTTAACTGAAAACTGCAGTGTTATACACAACTAGTTTTGGTGTGGGGGGGGGGAGAATTGAGGATTCGAAGTTTTATGCAGTTTGACTTTCGGATTGATTTGAACAGATCTTTTATAAATATCTTTTGGTTTTAATAGAAGAACTAGCTAGCAGTAGCATTCGGATGGTCTCAGTCGGGTTTAGAGGAGAATTAAAGCAAACATATATACACTAAAATTCGTGTCCGGTAGAATGCCGATGTCGAATTATTTAGGAGAAATGGTAGCGTTTCTGGGGGTAAAAAGAATATATAAAAGGTTGAAAAATGGTTAAATAATCTAGCTTAGTTGAATGCTATAACGCATTAAATTAATTTGGATGTTTTAACGTTAAAGTTAAAAGACAAAACGATCGTTGTGGAAATTTTTCATGAGGCTTGCGGCCGACAAACATAATAAAAAATATCACAGTTAAAAATGGTTGTCTGTATCCACATGTATGTGAGGTTAAGTACCAAAGGCAGCTCCTCCTAATCTACAACTAAGCTAGTGTCTGTGGGCTTTTTGCCCTAAGATAGAAATACGGAAAATAGAAATACAAAGATACAAGTTTTAATAATGGCGGACATGATGAAGGAGCGCTGCAGTTGGTTTCGTGAGTTTTTCAAATGTCGATTGTAAATCTTCTGGATGGAATTTTACAATTTGGGCTTCCTCAAGAGGTATATATTGTTCCAGACTATTAAATGGTGAAGAGTTTGGCCGTTTCTGTCCATTATTAAAAAAACCGGCTGAGGGGTAAAGACCGAGGTCTTTTTGCGTTTTTGGTGCGCTCAAGAAAAAAAAATTTCTTCGTTTGGCAAAACGAATGTTTTTCGGCAGTCCACGTTTACAAGTTTCCAACAGACCAAAATGTTAAAATTAAAGAGAAAAGTTAATTTCCAGTCAATTTTACTAAAAATAAAAGGTGTTTTAACAATTTTACTGTTTAAACAAAATACCGGCTTAAGGTGTCGGCATTGACATGTTTCTTTCCAGGTTTGTACAGTCTCTGAAGTTTTTAAATTAAAATTTCAACAAGTACCCTATTTTAGTTTTAGTTGCTCCTAGATCGAGCCACGCTTGCATCGGTATAAAACTCACTATTTAAAAGAAACTCGCACGGGAAAACACTGGGTTAGGTTTTTGTTTTTAATTGCAAAACAAAACTCTTTTTAGAGAAAAAAAAAACTACATTAGGTTAGGTTTTACAACCTCCGTTTCACTGGAAACACGTATGCAGTACTAGACCCATAATTATGCATTTATTTCCACCCTAGATTGACAGAGTTCACAGTAAAACATCGGTCCTATTTTTAAAAAGGATCAGAAAAAAAACTGGC
>JAHWFP010083052.1:15287-31999 GCA_023313725.1 Lithobius niger
CTAAATTTTTAGGTTAGGGTACGATTTGCTTCGTGCAACGAGCCAACTTGAGAAGCTGGTTTCATTTATTTCCAGTTTTCCGGACCTGACCGAACGGAGGTCAACTTTACTATCTGAAAGGCTACATTTTAATTTACCTTTAAGAGGTTTGTTTACAACTGGGGTCCAACTAGCATGACGGTGCTTCAATCGTTTGTTAAACGTTGGGACATTAGCATCCTCCAATTGCGGCAATTTTACCGGACATCCTTGGGATGCATTCCTACTTTGATCCCTCCCCTTCGAGGGCGTTGCTTGTAGAGGCAGAACGACGATAGGTTGCATCGCTGACGCCATCGTGGCTGCGGGGTCCAATCCCGCAGGGAGATTGTACTCATTCCCGTCGGTACCCGTGGGCCTGGGTCTGCTTACGTTTACGTAAACGTTTCTTCGGTTGGCTCGTGCCATTGTCTGCAGTATCAGACTTGGTTGGTGGCGTTGCCACACGAGCGGCGTCAAGGGCAAGTTTATGAGGCTTATGATTCAGTTTAGGCTTGCGCAAAAGGTTTAAAGAATTAATTCCGTTTACACCTAGCACAACCTCGAAAATTGAACTAGCTGCCAAAGAAACACAGGCTACTGTTGTTAATACTGTACGGTCAGTTAATTTTAGAAATAAGTTAACCTGGGGTAATTCCACTATTTCACTGACGTTTTAAACGTGGCCAGCTTTTGGCCAGTCTAGAGCTGACAACATTTACGCAACTTCTGGAATCGCGTAAAATTTTAATTTCACGTTGTCCGACGAAACCACTCACTGTACTGGATTTTAAGATTTGACTGGCATTTTTCCCTACACGAAAACATGCGTTTGCCTGCTCTGGGGCCTTATGATTACGTTCGGGGCAGCGGTTGCGTAAGTGCGAGTATGATTCGCAGTTGTAGCACGATCTACCGTTAGGTTTACTAGGGTTTGATTTTACACTGTCATTATCAGTACTGATGGAGCCCCCACTAGTGGAGTCCGGTAAGGGCGCTGCAGTACCGGCCGGTTTAGCTGCAGTCTGATAACTCCTGTTACCATCACCCCGGTTGTTATATGATGCTTTAGAAGCATTACTAGACGGCTGTACACTAACTTGTGTCTTAGTCGTTTTCATGGAAACGTCAACTGCAATCTGTTTATTGCGGGTTGTAAACTCATCACAGAGTTTTGCTGCCTCGGCTAACGTACCAGTTTTTATTTGGTTGGGGAGCCATTTACGTAGTCAACGGGGCAGGCTTTCGTGAATTGTTCGAGGAGAATTAAATTCACAAGTTGGTCATAGCTCTTATTAACTTTAGCTAGTGAGACCCAACGGGAAAACAAGGTTTCCAGTTCAAAAGCATAATCATGATACAATTGTTCCAGCATTTTTTCGAGGGAACGAAACTGAGTTTGCACCGACTCTTTAGTTTGTACAAACCTGTCAAGAAGTTTAGTCTTAACAATGTCATAATCGTGAATATCAGCGTCTGGGAGCTGATCACATACCTTAATTAATACTTCCCCTAAAGAGATTGTAAAAATACTACCCATTCGTCTTTGGGAATCTTTTGCGTTAACATCGTTCGTTCAAATATTTTGAGAAAACTGTTAATCTCCGAGTTAAACGTCCATTTGTTAACTAAACGTACAACATCGGCAATTTTGCATGGTTTACTTACTGCATTTCTAGGTGAGGTGGGGGTTACTGTACCACTGGAGTGGCCAGAACTAACACTAAGATTAGCAGCATTTAGCCTAGCTAATTCAATCTGCTTATCGAGCTTTTGCAGCTCTTGAGCGCTAGAGCGTTCTCTAATTTGCGCTTCCTGCTCCTTTAATTGAGCGTCACGGTTGTGAGACAGTTTCGTCCCCGAGTGCCTGGGGCTGTTGCCTTTGGCACTACTTCACTGCCCCAACATCTTGTTTTAAGTACTGAATAACTTTGCTGTATAATATAACTTGAGTATCCATTGATATGGTGTAGTGTTGGTGAGTGTTTGTACTTTTGAGTATGACCTTTGTCATGGTCTGGCTTGCTAATTGTTGCTTGTTTTCTGTTCTCTTCTCTCTTCCCCATCTTGTTTACTGGTTGGTAACCGCTCTTGTTCGAGCGGAGATTTTTCCATTTTGCTTTAAATCCATTTGTAATGGAAGGTGTACGGTACGGAACGACTTTCTCTGTATATCCCCGTGCAGCCTGTATTATGTAATACTCCTCCAGCAGTGGAGTCCGGTTTATCAGGGTTGGACGAACCGTGCCGACGAACTGTAAGTTTTGTTACCCTTATCTTTGTTTTCCCGTGAGACGTAACGAACCGAAAATTAACTGTGTCACAAATGATCCAGGCACGACTTTGCAACCCGCCACGGTGTCAAAATGCTCCCCGTATTTGTCCCCCAAATGTTTGCATAGACCAAAGCAATAAACTTCGAGGAAGAGAAAATACAGACCTCCCCCCTTGTCTGCCAGTACCAATCGTTGCCACACGTTAGTACTTTGGCTGCAACCCAATCCACGGAACCTTTTTCATCCAACCTCTGATTTTTTGTTAATACGTGTAGCGCACGCTGGGGCGTACTTGCGTCGGGCCAATGTTCCACCGGGATTGACCCAAACAGCGGTGCGTCCCCAGGCATTACACGCTCGTGTCCTTCAAATGTGGGGAACCTACGGGACCCTCCCGTAGGTCAGGTCACGAGGTACGTAGCTACGTTGCCATTTACAGCTACGCCCCACAACGGTTACGTATTTGTGCCTCTTGGTCAATTAATGCAACTTCATGTGCTCTGCGTTTATCCGCATCAGCAACCTTTAAATTTTTAACTTTTAATTCTTCTGCCGTTAAGAATAATTCATTCTCCTTTAAAGCAAATTGTTTCTTAGTTTGAATGGCTAAGTCTCATCGTTCGATAGCACTCTCTAGAGTGTCGGCAAGTTCAGTTAATGGTTAGGTTAGGTTAGGTTTATCTTTTTATCGTCAACTGCATCACGTAAACGTTTAACTGACATTTGTTTAGACTCACTTACGGCTAAACCTCGGTCTAAACAGGCCTTCTTGCGGTCCTTGTTTTTCAGACCTTCTATAATTTCGTCAAAAGTAGCCCTTTTGGGAAATTTTAACGTTAAGTTCAAAAATGCAGCTTGTATAAATGAATCATGGAAATAAATGCAGCCGCAAAATTAATTCAACTTTAAGTTAGAACTGAGCACGAATTTAACCGTTTCTCATCCTAATCCAGTAAGTTTTAGCAATGGATACACTTTTTACAACCCTTAGCTTTGGTGTATAAATAATTAAAATACATAAAATTCTCTTAACTACAACACTAGGCTTGGCAGGCCGAAGCAAATCCTATGCACTTTACCCTGATTTGCACTATCGCTGTGCAGTCGGTCATTCGTTCCAATCACCCACCGTCGATTGAAGTCACTTATTCCAATGGCGTTGCATTAGAACGTCTATGGATCACTACACTGTAACGATGGTTGGAACGGAGCACCGCGTCCTTTGTGGCCGATTTCTCCTCACTGGCTACTGGTTGATACCGGCATCTCGGCTGGGCAGGTTTCACTCAGTGAAGCTGTAGTTCCAGTCGTCTGGCTCCAGGAACAGCGTTGTTACTGGGGCGTTTGGGGCATTGATTTTGGCGGCAATGCAGGCGTCTTTTTCGGGTGACTATTTTGATGGAGTCACGAACATCTTTTTCTTGCAACTTTCGTATAAGTTGCGGTTAACAGCTTGAAGAATTGTTCAACTGTAGTAGCATGGCAGGGGGGAAAACGTATGAAGGAACAGCACCTGTTCATCCCACCGCTGCCGACCAAGTTGTAGCGGCCGAAGCTACGACTGTCGAGGTGCTTGTAGCCTCGCCGACATCAAGATGGTTTTGACCTTAAAATTTCTAGTCTGGGTGGCGGTTTTTACTTTTCAGGAAACATCACACATGTATAACTGGCCCAGTATGGGTAACATAGAGTCATTGGTCCTAACTGTAGGCTAACTAGCAAACTTTAAAGGGGGGTATTCGCTGCCACCAGGTGGGTGGTTAACTGCAGTCCTGAGTTTAAACAATAAATGGTTTTCTTAGTTAAATTAACTCTAGCAATAAATCGTACTAGTAAACAACTGGCATTTCACAAGCTCTCGGTTTATTAAAATACAGTTAAATATATAAAAATAATTATTTACATTTTATCTGACTAGTATCACAAGAAAGCTTTAAATAAAAGCAACGCGAGATTTACAATTGACATCCGACAAGAATTTATATTAAATTCAGCTCAAACTTTACACGCTGTATGCAAAGAGTAAGGTACAATTTCGAATACAAAATGTTTTTGTGAGTTCAATCCAGAACTCTCTATTAAGTGCAAACCGCGGGAATTACACAAAGTAGTCCAAGACTGTTTCTTAAGTCCGACCTAAGATCAAATCTTCCAATCAGTTAGATTCTACATTATTTGGGTATCCACCATTGAAGGACGCGGCTTCAGCAAATAAGCAATCATTCAGATATAGTGTTTAGATTAAATTAATTAATAATAAACACGGTGAAGTGAAAACCTGGTTTTTAGTAAGGGACCGTGAACCTGACGTTATGGGGGTGGGGGACCAAGAATGCCGATAATGGTGTCACCACCATAATTCTTGGGTTAGGTTAAAATAAAACTATAATTTTTGAATGGGGTTTCCAAAAATTAAATTTTCTAAGTTAACACTAGTCTAATACGAACCACTACCTTTGCCCGGCATGGCAACATTCGGACGAGACGTCTCCTTTACCGACTGGCGTAGCTACCTCTGGCTTTGAGATCTGTTGAGCGTGTACTGACGATGGAGGGGGACTGGGGCTTTTTATTCTGGAGCAGTGGATTTTGGTTGCCAAGGCGCGGACGCCGAGGAGAGCTACGGGGGTCTGATTGGTGAAGGGCCAGGAGAACAATGGAAAAGTCGGCAGAGCAAAGGGTTTGGGAGCCGAGCCGCTTGGAGTGACTGGGGCATGGGAAAACAGGCCAGTTTGAGTGCAAAACAAAGGAACATTCGGATTTGACCAATGCACTATTATAAAATAAAAATAGTTGGATTTAAAAGCTTGTAGAGTGGCTTGTGCAATGGAGGAATCATTGCTGCTAAATTAAACAAGCATTTTAAATGAAAAACAACGATGTTACACATCGCTACCACGGGGGGGGGGACTTGAAGTATTGTTCAAACTCTGCTGTTTAATAGAAGGATTTTTACTTAGATCTATTTGCATTGTTTTTAATAGAAGGAATGCCAGTTTTGTTTACTTTGGGAATGGTAGCTACAGTCGGAGTGCACGAGATTTTATTGACAATCAACAAACAAAAACGTGTCCGGTAAAATTTGTAGCATTATGTTGCCTAAGCTCCGGTAGTGGTGATGGCAAAAGATTACGTTAAAAATAATATAAAATGGAAAAGGTTAAATGCACAAGCTAATGCTAAAACGCATTTAAGTGAACGATATATTATTTGTAGCCGCAGATAATTGGTTTTGGCAGTAGGAAATTTCTCAAAAGTATTCAAGATCGTAACCCTAAATAGGCTTAAGAAATATCGGACAAAGTGTGTCTGTACATTTAAATGAGGTTAAGTACCTTTGCAGAGGAAGCCCCTCCTAATAAAACACTAAGCTAATGTGTTCGGCTTTATGCCTAAAAGGAATGAAAGAAAAAAATAAGTACAGTTTTTACAATTTTGAAAAAATGGCGTCTCGTGCGTTGCGTTAGTTACGGCTCGGTTTGGTTCGTTTTTCAAAAGGCTGTAGTACAAGTTCTGGATGGAATTTTCCGGATCTGTTTCCGGGGGAATTTAGATAAAGTTTGTGGCTATTAAGAGCTTCGAAGTTGAGACGGATTGGTCCTTTTTTCGTGGAGTTATCGGAATCCAAAGACCGAGGTCTTTTGAGCGCTGGAGCGCAAATAAAAAAAAAAGTGTTCGTTGCTGTAGATGAAAATTCCCTCAGTTTTTTTTATGGTTTGAGTCTAGGTCGCCTCTCAAATCAAGTGAGCCTTACAACATTCTCCAGTGGGGGCATGTACTGATGGAAGCTCCGAAGCCTCTTTTTTTTTTCTCGCTGAAAAACGACAATTTTAACTTGATTAAAATTAGTTTTTACTATCCTAAAATACTTACCTCTAGTATGTGCTAAAATCGTTTTTGATTTGCTTTTCTACCCGATTTTTTAAAACCCCTTAAAAGTTTAAAACACCAGTAACACTTGCAATGCAATGAGGTTAGCCTATCTGCCACTTGGTGTGTAACAATTGTTGCCTCCAACACGTCAGCACCAGCCTAACAATTACACTTCGTTTTCCGGAACCCACAACTCGACAAAACCAGGGTTAGGCGAAGCGGGGAGGCTGGGCGGGTTCTACTAGAGGTAAGTATTTTAGGATAGTAAAAAGACTAAAATATGTAAAGGCCAAGAATCCGAAACTGAAACTAAAACTTATGCACGATTTTTAGATTGCATTTATGGTTTTTATTTTAGACAACCAGCTTTAAGTCATTATAGTTTACATGGCATTATTATAGCAATATTAGATAATTAGTGAGCCACTACGTTATTTTAATAATAATTGGGGAAACACAGTTTAACAACATCGTCAAGGCCAGTTAATGAGAATACGATTTTCATAATTAATTTTTAGATTTAGCACTCTTAATTACGACAGTTAATTTAAAACATAATTATATTGAATTTAAAAAATAGTCAGACCTTTAAATAATTTATTAAGAGTGGTTTTATTTTATTTTATTTAAATTGGTTTAATCAGATTAGCTTTTCGAATGCAAAACAGCACAGAGGGCGCTGGTCGGCTCAGCGAAATATATAACGATAAGCCAACAGCGATTCGGGCTCTCTCTCTCCCCGACTGCCAGCGATGATGACAACACAGTAGAAGCCTGCCCAACATTTTACGAGAGCGCGAGATGCCCAAGCAGACAAATGAACCAATTTTGCCGCTGACATTGTCATGAATAACGCAACGCGCTCGGAAACACTGGCCCCAGGAACTAAAGATGAACTGAAGACTAAAGATCATCAGACAGATTGAGTGAGTATTGGCTAGGAGAACTTAAAATGAAATAGGGAATTTTTTTAGGAAATGATTGATTTATTTCGAAAAATTAACTGGAAACGATGTGGCTCATTAATTAGGGAATTTTAGGATGTTTAGATTAGCGGACACACAGTAATTAGGAGAGTGCAAACATTTTGTAATAAAATTGTTAACACGTCCTCAAGAGTTTTGAAGACTTGGGATGCCTGGAAAATGTAACGACTTTACAAGATCGGAATTCAGGGCTTGAAAAACAAGCGAATAAGTATTTTTGAATTTGTGAATTTTGGTATTTTTATACTTTGTGGAATTTTAAGATGAAGGTAATTTTGACGAGAAAAGTTGTGAAGATGAACGACGGCTTTTGCACATAAATTTGCATCATTTGTAAATTTATGTAGGTGTGTACAATTACTGTTGATGTTTTTTTTTTTTTATTAAAATTGTTGGATTTTCATGTTTTTTTAAAAGATTGCCACATGGTTTCGTTATTTTGCACAGTTCACACAATTGAATAGCAATTAACAGATACAGATAGAGTTAGGACGAGACGGGTTGGTTAATAGACTATCCTGACAAATAATGAATTTAAAGTTATAAGTTAATGTTTCAAAACCTTAGAATCTGAATTTTAGTTTTCTTTTAATTATCCAATATGCCCGGTAACGCTCGTAAACCCAACCTGGCTCGACTCTAACAGTAATTAAACAGGGCTAGTTAAGTAGTAATCCTGACAATAAAAGAGGCATAAAATATTAAAGGGCACACACTTAAGCCCTAACGTTAGCCCCCAAAACCAGACGCCTCACATTGGTGTCAGATAGTGGTTTCGAACTGCTTTTGGAATAAATGATTTTTTTTTAATTGTTTTGACGGAGCAAAAATTTTTCAAGCGGGTTTGTGGTGTAGTAGTAACTACATACACTGTGCAAAATAAGTCAAAATTTATGATTATGATAGGATGCATTTTAGTTAGGGGTTGTGCCAAAATTTTGTGAATTTGTGCCAAATGAAGTAAGTGCCAGATACGAACAAATAAGTAATGGAAATAATTGCCTGTTGAAGTAAATTGTGATTTTAAGTGCCAGAAGTTCATTTAAAAGCCAATCGAAGTAAACATTTTTTGTGTGCGAATTTTGAAGTACGAATTTTTGAAGTAAGAAATAAGAGTTTGTGAAGCATTTTTAAAACATTGTTCGTAGATTTTGAGTTGATACTACGTTTTTGATGGTTTTTTATGAAGCACATTTGAGAATTTTAAAGGTGTAATTTTTTTGATACCGAAACAGTGTTGTTTGTGAATTTTTAAGAAGCAGTGTACTTTGTAATTTTTTTTTTAAGCAACTGTGAATCGATTTTTTTTTGGTGCTTGTGAAGGATTGTGACGCAGATTGAACGAAATTTTTTTTTAATTTGAGGTACAATTAAGTGTCAAAATGACGGCTACACAGTTTTCTGACCAGCAATTTAAGGATTTAATGGCTAAAATTGCACCAGCACAAACAAATGCAGGGGCATTAGCTGGATTGGTTCCAAATTTCGATGGGAAAGGAGACATTAAGCATTGGATTGCAGTAATAACTCAAATTAAGCCAATGGGAAAATGGAATGATGATCAGGTTGTAGGGATCCTCAAAATTAAGGCCACTGGGGCTGCAGCTGAATTTTTGTGGAAAGATGAAACAGTAAAAAACTTAACGAAGTTTGATGACATTAGTGCTGAACTAGTAAAACGTTTTGCAGTGGAACCAATGACAAATAAATTTGAAAGGTACCGTAACTACAAACAACAACAAGATGATGATGTAATGGCATATGCCACTAAATTAGAGGAATTATGCCTAGACACAGTAACTTTTGTTGATCCAAGCGTCGCACATGCAACACACATTAACCAAGCACGTAAAGATGCTGCCTTAGCACAATGCACAATACACTTTGTATTGGGATTAGAAGAACCATTAAGACAAGAAGTATCGGGAAAAAATGCTAAATCAATGACAGAAGCTAAAGAATATGCACTTTTGGCAGAACAGAATAGGCAATTGTTAAAGCTTAAAGGGAGTTCAGACGTAGTTTCAAATGGGCAGACAAGTGGGCAAACAAACAGTAGAAGTCAAAATGTGAAAATAAATGCTGCAAATACAGGAATAGACCCCATAAGCAACCAAATAAAGGAATTAGGGGAACAATTAAAGTCAGAAATAAACAAAGTAGATGACAGAGTAAACAGGCTGAACAGTGAACAAAGAAACAGAAACAATGGGTTACATGAAAATAATCAGCAGTATATGAATAATAGTTCAAATGACAGATACTGGAGTAGGAATTTTTCACAGGGGAGAATACAGAATACAATGCCAAATGTATATTGTTCAATTTGCAGAAATAATAATCACCACACAAGACAGTGTAGGTACAGGGATACACAAGGGAGAAACAACTACAGGGGTACAAATGGCAGACAATTTTTTCAGAATAACACTTTTTCAGGAAGAAGACAAGCAACTACAGAGAGAAGAGAGTGCTTTGAATGTGGTTTAGTGGGACACGTAGCCAGAGATTGTACGAGAAAAAGGTCTTCACCTAGGCCTAATCAGGAACTGCCTTGTGGCATTTGTTCCAAATCCGGACATCATGAATCTATTTGTTGGTTTCGTGAACGCACGTTTCGGGGCTCTAATCCAGCTTACGCGAGAAGTCCTACAGTAAATTCAAATGCACCAAGATTCGAGTCGAACAGAAACAGAGAGCAAGAAGAACCATGTCAACTTTGTTTGTCGCCTGGGCATCATGCACGAGAATGCAGGAGATTTATTTTTTCAGAAATGCGAAATAATGAGCAGCCAAAAAACTAGTTAGCCCGCCACCAATACAGTAAGACAAGAAAAAGGTGGAAACGGGATCAGCCTTGGAAAGATTAATACAACAAAAGAATGAACAGCGTGCTCTAGATGTAATAATACAGTTAATTGAAGAAAATGAGAAATTAAGGGCCAAGACAAAGCCAGAGAAGCTAACAGAAAGAACTAGAGAAGAAATATGTCATGTACCACACCTAAACAAGACTTCATACGCCAGACATGCTCGTCCCTACATTGGAATAAAAGTAGATGGAGCGAAAGCAACAGCGCATTTAGATACTGGAAGCGATATTACATTAGTGGGAAAGGATTTTTGGGACAGATTCTTAAATGAACATGAAAGACCAGAAACATACATGGGGACATGGCCAACGACTGCAGGAATTACAGGCACAAGTTTACATCTGCATGCTGGATATTTGGTACCAATAACCATAGGAGGAGTAACCAAAAGGGTGAATTGTTTCGTTGTGGACAAAATTGTAACTGGAGATGTTCCATTTTTGCTAGGAAAAGATTGTTTTTTTGATTTCATGATGAGTATTTCGGCAGAAAATAATACAGTAACGGTAAAAGATACAACACAGCAGCCTCACAAAATGGGAAGGATTCCTCTCTTTTTATACCATGAGAGTGTAGAGTGGCCACAAGCAGCTGGGACCGATGACCAACATGAACCGCAAAGAGGCAAGTTAACATACAGAGACAGACAACGAGCAAGATTAAAGGCAGCCACCATACATGAGAATATACCAGTCAAATTGGCTGAGGATTTGGTTGTTCCAGGAAGCACAGAAATGATTTGTAGGTGCAAACTTTTAAGCGGAATTAGGAAAGGTTCAGTAGGAGTTGTTGAACCGATTGAGAATGTGAAGGTACCAGCAGACATCAAGATTGGGAATGCACTAGTTAAAGTCAAATGGAAGGCAGAAGTACCAATGCGAATAAGAAACGCAAATGCATACCCAGTATACTTGTCAAAGAATACAACAGTAGGAGTATATGAAACTGCAGACACAGGAAGAAGTATTGAATATGAGGATTGGTCAAACAGAAAAGAAAAAGTAAAGAAAATAGGATCAAAACAAGCAAAATGTTCAAAGGAGGACAGAGAAACCCTAATAAATGCTTTTCCATTGACGCAGTTGTCAACAACAGAAAGAGAAAGAATGCAAGAAATGATCATTCATCACAGAGATATTTTCTCATTATCAGATGAAGAAATTGGTGAATACACAGGAGAAATCAGACATGAGATCAACACAGGAAACGAAAAACCAGTTTATCGACCACCATACCGTATTCCATATGCAATGAGACCTATCTTAGATGATAAAATGAATGAATTGTTGAAAAAGGGAGTTATAAGACCTTCAAGAAGCGCATGGTCGAGTCCAGTAATGATTGTTCCAAAGAAAGAACCGGGCAAGTACCGAGTAGTAAACGACTTTCGGTGGCTAAACAAGATTACTCGCCCAGAATATTTTCCCATCCCTCGAATAGCAGACATTTTAGATCAACTACATGGCGCCAAGTATTTTTCAAAATTAGATTTACAAGACGGCTACTATTGTGTACCTATGCACAAAGATTCGATTGCTAAAACTGGGTTTTCAACAGCAACTCAAAGATTTGAGTACATACGTCTACCACAAGGATTGATAAACGCACCATTCACATTTTCAAGAGCTTTGTCTTCAATGTTGGAAGGTGTCGACAATGCATTACTTTATATGGATGATATTATAATCTGGTCAAATTCGATTTCGAAGCATTTCGAAGTATTAGAACAGGTGTTTTCAAGGATAAGGGAGCACGGATTAAAATTGGCATACAGGAAATGTGAACTTTTCAAGACAGAAATTGCATTTTTGGGCTACATTGTTGATCAAAATGGATCGAGACCGAACCCCCAGAAAGTAAAAGCAGTACAAGACTTCCCAAGACCAAAGAATGCTAAAGAGATAAAGGCTTATCTGGGTATCTCAGGATATTACAGAAGACTGATAAAGGATTATGCGAAAATTGCACACCCATTGTTTGAATTAACCAAACAAGATACAAAATTTGTATGGACAAGTGACGCAGAGAAATCATTTCAAGAGCTGAAGGAGAAATTAACAACAGCGCCAGTATTAAGAGCACCAGACATGACAAAAGACTGGATAATTCAAGTTGACGCTAGTTTAAACTACTGAAACATTGCGGTCTACTGAAACATTGCGTCCGATGCGTCCTCATTTTCTGTAGCATTCATGAACCGTGGGTCGACCCAGAGTGCCTCATGCTGTGTATGACCAACTTGTGCTTCTGTTGTGCGTATTCTGCAGTTGCGGTGCGTTCTTGGTTGGATTCTGTCGCTGTCATATGAAGTGAGTTGACGAGTGTTTCGTTCTAGTGTGGGCGCCGCCATCTTGGTTCTCTCGACATTGTGTGAGTTCGATTCCCGTACGTGGACTCTTTTTTTAATTAGTTATTTTTGTAAATTTTTTTTAAACCTTGTTCCTGTCTGGTAACTCACTGCTTTTTGTCTGGAATTTTTTTTTAATTAGTTTTTTTTTTTTAATTTTTTTAAAACTGGTTCCAGTCTGGTAACTCGTTGCATTACTGGTGCTCAGATCATATAGTTACGTTTTCCCTTTTCTTTGCGAAATGGAAAGATTTTTAGTGAAAGACAAACAGTGTATAATGCTTGGCAGTCATCAACATCTGCAAGCAGGGTTTGAACCAAGCTTGAAGGAAAATAGGCGGCGAACCCAATATTTTGACTCTGTCCAGACGCATAGTGCCTCTAAAACTCCAATCCAGAGTACACCCATGAGCCATTTGACTGATAGACCAGACAGGCACGAGGACGACATGCATAACATACCGGCGCTGCACGACCTTTCATCGAAGCTGCTGGAGCGTCTTACTGACTTCAGCCTTGAAAAGGATATTGATCTGGAGGAGATTAGTTCCAAATTGAAATCACTTCCGGAGCAAATCACACTTGCACAGGAAGTTCGTTTTAAGGACTTCACGGACATTTTTAACGAGTGGTCTTCGTCTTTTTTCTTGAAACAGCAACGTGTGCTGGAGGAATATGCCGACTCACTACTTACGAGACTTGAGACTAGGGCTGCAGCATTTGAGGATTCTCCCTTAAAGAGGCTGGAAGCACTTACCCCCAGCCATCTTGGCTTGCTGAAATCATCAGAAATGGCATCTAATGGTGGAACACAGTTATTGGTAAATCTCAAATCATCGAGCGAAGGGGACTTGGAAATCCTCTCTGCCCACCTGAATCGTGAAAATGTGACTAAAGAAGCCCCATCTTCAATGTTTGTGCAGCAACTACCGGAGTATCATCGAAATATCACGGTTCGAAGGGGAAAGAATCGTAGGAAACACTCCGACGTGCGTAGTAAACCTGATCAATTGTTAACTGCCGAGCGCGACGAGTTAAACCAGTCAACTGATCAGGTACATAAGAATCAGATTGCCACAAATCATAATGTGTCAGAACTGTGTAACATGCAGAATACAAAAAAAGAAAATGTCAATCAAGAATGCCCTACAAAAAAGTGGAATAATCAAACTCTTATTGTTGGAGACTCACATGTACGGAATTTGCGTGGGGGCGTCCATTCACTCTCTAAAACATGGACTTTTCCTGGACTCAAAGTGAAAGACCTGAATGCCAGACTCGAACCTCTCCTTGGGGACTTGGATCCCTCAGGTACTCTGATCGTTGGCGTCGGATCGAACAGCATCGAAGAGGAGTCCCCTAACAGAATTGTTTCCTGCATCCAAGATTGCCTAATCTCCGTGAGCACAAGGTTTCCTAAGGCCAGAATTGCTATCATTGGCCTCTTCCCGCGATTGAGCTCGCAGCATAGAGAACTTGACAAGAAAGTTGTCCACACTAATACACTTTTACGACAGATGTGTGTGCACTGTAATTTCTCGTTTGTGTCCATAGATAAGGACATATGCCATGACCACACACTATTGGATAGGGATCAATTACATCTCACTGCTAGGGGCAAGTCTGTGCTCCAGTACAACCTTCAAAATGTTCTGGCCAGTCAGGAAAACTAGTTCGTTTAAGTGGGGAAGACCCAGTGACTATTGTCAGATCAACCAAATTGTTTGGCGATCTTACATGCATCACGTTAAATGCACGTAGTATTAGGCGAAATTTTGGATGCTTTCTTGATCTAGTGCGCGGGGATACCTTTGACATAATTTTTGTTGTTGAAACCTGGCTCGATTCTAGTGTAACTGATTCCATGCTATGTGACACGGGGGTTTACTCGGTAATTAGGAGGGACCGGGGAAGTTTGGATGGTGGTCTGCTGGTTCTTCACCGGGTATCAGTCCCTTTGGTCCTAGTGGGGGTTGGCTCTTTAGAAGAGGGCATGACTATCCATTTCCCCTCCCAGAAAATTAACTTTATCCTGTGTTATTTGCCCAACAGCTACATTGACCTTGAAATCGAGAAAATTTGCTCTTTTATTCTCGGATCGATCGTACCAGGGTATGCAACAGTTCTACTAGGAGACTTTAATCTTTCTACAGTGGACTGGGAAAGAAATTGCGCCGGGGATAAGCATCATAGTTTATTTTTGAATTTAATTGCACCTCTCGGTCTGTGGATCATCCAACTCGGGGCAACAATATACTTGACCTGATACTAACTTGCGATGATAGATTGGTTTACGACTTGGAAGTTGGTAGTCATTTTGGTAACAGTGACCATTACACTGTTGGCTTCAAGATGCACCTTTCAAATTCTGAAATTGAAAAGAGCCAGGGAAATGGCAGGAAGTTAGCCAAAGGAAGAATCGATTTCCATCAACTTAGATCTTCCCTTGGCACAGTGGACTGGCATTCCATTGTTTTTCGTGCCCACCAAGACGTTGAGGCAGTGTGGACTTGTTTCTCGAGGTTACTCTCGGGACACATCGAATTGTGTCGCGAACCTTCCAGACCACAGAGAAAGAGTCAGTTTTTTGTCCCACGCTATCTTGCCAAACAGGGCGCCACTAAACTGAAGCTCTGGAAACAATACAAGGTCAAACCAAGCCCGGAAACACTGTTTGCCTACAACACTGAGCGAAAGCACTATTCAGATTTGGCCGAATCCTGGTACAAAGCAGGCGAGAAAGCGGCACTCAAGGAGGGAAACCACTCGGCTCTCTTTAAACTCTACCGTAGCCGTACTTCCCTGTCTCGTACTATTCCCCCACTCAAGGTGGGAACAAATTTCTTTGAGGGTGATGTCGAAAAGGCAGAGATCTTCAGCGAAATCTTTGCCTCTAATATAGTCCTGGACGATGGAAACCCGAGACTGCCTTCCCTACAACGGTCGGAATCTCTCGTCCCATGCTCCGAGGTTCAATTCTCTGTGAATTCAGTTGAAATAGCCATTAGAAAGTTAAAGCCAAGCAAATCTTGTGGACCCGATGGTCTCTCGGCCTTTCTTTTAAAGCAGCTAGGTAATGTCATCAGTAGACCTCTGTCAGTTATTTTCTCCCAATTTTTTGCCCAGTCAAGACTCCCGAACATCTGGAGTCAGGCAAACGTCATACCTGTCTTAAAAAAGGGTTCCCCTTCAGACCCACGAAACTACAGGCCCATCGCCCTCACCTGTGGTGTGTAAGGTGATGGAATCCATTATCCGGGATGTGATCCTTAAATTTTTAGATGACCATTCAATTATCGGATCTGATCAGTTTGGTTTTCTCCCCCATAGATCGGCTACACACCAATTGTTGGCAGTACTGGACCGGTGGACAAGTGCACTGGATATTGGGATTCCCTCTGATGTAATTTACTTCGACTTTAAAAAGGCCTTTGAGTCTGTTATTCATAGAAAACTCATTTTGAAGGTCAGCAGCTGTGGCATTGGAGGTAACCTTAAGGGTTGGGTTTCGGCTTTCCTTGAGGGCCGTACCCAACGCGTGTCAATTGAGGGTACCTACTCTTCCAGGGTACATGTCACATGCGGTGTTCCCCAGGGATCAGTCCTCGGACCACTGTTGTTTGTTATTTACATTAACGACCTCAGGATTGGTAATGACTGTACCTTCGGTTTTAAGTTTGCGGATGATTTAAAGATTGGGGCCGAAAACCATTCTTTGGGGGCATCTTCTGAATTGGAGATGCAGATCCAAGCCGTTGAGGTGTGGTCTAGACAATGGCAGCTGCCTATTTCAGTACCAAAGTGTTTTACTTTCCATGTTGGGAACCAAAACCATGAATCGGAGTATTTTCTCGATCATCAGCCTTTACCATCCTCCATCGAGGTCAGGGACTTGGGGATTTGGTTTAATGGCAACCTGAAGCCCTCCCTCCACTGTCAAAAGATTTCCGCAGCGGCTTTTAGACGTTCGGCAGTCGTATGTAGGTGCTTCACTTCGGGCAGTATTGCTAATAAGGTTTGGGCATTCAAGGTCTTCGTACGCCCCATCCTTGAGTATGCGACCCCAGTCTGGTCTCCACATTTGGCCAAGGACATTGACCTCTTGGAGAGAGTCCAGCGTCGGTTCACAAAATACTTGCCTGGTTTCAGGGAAATTGACTATGGTAACCGACTTAGCAAGCTTGGTCTTGAATTGCTGGAACTACGCCGAATAAAATTTGATCTTATTTTAACATATAAGATTCTACATGGGTTGATCGCCATTGATCTTCCTTTTTTCGATCTTGCCCCCAGCAAAATTTGTACCAGAGGCCACAATCTGAAGCTTGCTATACAATCT
>JAHWFP010083053.1:6129-22813 GCA_023313725.1 Lithobius niger
TAAGTCATTGAAGCGAACCCGAGGAAGTCATCCACATCATTTTCATCATCAGAGGACGACGACGAAAGAACAAACTGGAACCGAGTAAACTGGAAGCCCTCTAAAGACATTGGTGAAACGTACTATAAGACAAGATCTACAGTAGAAAAATGTTCCCAGTAATACCATTATCGCCGATGTTCCCTGAACCATCCCCCCTCCCCCGCTAAAAAAGATAACGAATATAGCCACCACGAAATGGCTACGTCTAGAAAATGTGACACACCAGGATAACCCAATATATCAATCGCCGTTTCAGCCAACAGTCTCAGACAAGCACTCCACCAGCAGAACCCCAAGAGGATCCAAGCACAGGATGGTTGAAGCTAGAGGAGATGTGCTCAGAGGTGGATACAACACTCAGGAGTCTGTCAGCGTCTTCATTGTCAACATCGCCGAGCCAGCCGTCGCAAGACCAAGTCAAATCCCTACCCAAGAACCAGCTGACGAAGTGACAACACCAACGGCGAATTTACCACAAGTACCTCAGCTTCGGGTTTAAGATTCCTGTTACTTCCCTTAATAATCCTTAATTTTTTTTATATTTTTTAAATAAATGTACGCACATATTAAAATTGCTGCTCTAGGTCCTTTCTCACTTATGTATAAAGGACTTGTTTTCAAGTGCAGCTAACTCGGTAATACGACAGATGTACCAACAACAAGTTGGCTCATTTTAATGAGGTAACATTTATTGTGCAATTTATATTAGTAATTAGCTAAAAGTTTGACAAAAGAATTAAAACCCTCTGTAATGCAATATCGTATTAGCTTGTCTACAGTGTCATAAGATGCACAAATTCCTATTCAAATATATTACTGGCAGCATCTTACAAAACGTATGTGAAAATGGTTAAGATCTCGTACATAAGATCATAATAAATATCCTACAAATTTCATACGATCCTGCCAGGTTAAGATACTTGAAGGGGAACTTCTGCAAGATCTTACCTTGACTAGGAACGTAAATAGTATCGTATCAAATTTGACAAGATCTTGAAAGGCATGATAAAATAGCAGGATTTTTTACAAGATCTTGGCAGGTTTGTAAAATCTTGCTACATCCTGTAGGAACCTTTCATTTCTAATAAGATCACGGAGGATCCTACAAGATTTCAACATGGGTGGGGCATTAACCCCTTGGGCCCCAGCTTATATTTTCCTTCCCAGCCCCTCAATACCAGGTAATGCAGGGAAGCCAACTAATATTCATGAAAATGCAAATAAGCACTTATTGTGTTGCATTTTCAAACAAGTATCTTACCCTATTTGGGTAACTGGTGTACTTTGTCTTGCACCACACAACCGGGGGGGGGGGGGAATGGAGGGAAAAGGGGAGGGTACTATGTTTCAGTTTAGTTCAAACATTCAAAATTGATGAAAAAAATGAAGGTAGTGAATAACAGCTTTGAATAAAATATCAGTTGGTTAACCTGATACATCTCATGCCCTATTTGTATGTGTGGTAATTTGTCTAACACCATACATGGTGCAACATTTAGTTTAGTTCTTACATACAAAATTGACCAAAAAAACGTTTGGGCAGTATACCAGTAACAGCTGGGAAAAACACATCAATTAAGCTACACTGATCAGACAGTGCCTCAAACAACAATGTTGCACAAACATATTTAAAAGAAACTGCTGTATTTTCCTACCTTATTTTTTGTGGTACTCTGTAAAGTGTTCCTCGCCACACAAGCCTAGGAAATCCTCACATCCACTACACAAGGCGGCTGTCTTTTCTTCGTCCCAGGCATGTGCATACTCTGCAGGCCTTCTGGGGACGCTTCTTCTGATCATGAGATGGAATCTGCGCCTATATGTGCATTGCCATGTTAAGGCTTTGTCTTGGAACAGCAGTTTCTTCTTCTAACAGTCTTTTATAACCCTCACTGTAGTGCACTAATAACCCATCACAAGTTTGTAGCAAAAAATCTTTCAACCTTATCTTTTTGTTTCTTGCTTCCTGGTTTATAACTCTGGCATTCAGCATCATCCTTGAGGCCAGGTGAATCCCGAATTTTTGAACTATGTATATGACTTGCGGGATGTAGTGTACAGCTTGATGTCCTGGTCAGTAGCATCCACGCAGCCCATTAGTTGGTTATACCGTTCAATGTGAAGAGGCTAGAACAAAATTCTCTTTTGCCTCCACCAATGTGTCGTACCTTTTCGCACAATCCAGCACTGTATTTGGATGTCAAGACATACAATTCTCTTTTATCTTTGAAGCGGACTAGGAGCTGATCACCATTTCGTTAAAAACATGACTGTCCCTTAACCAACTCTTCTTGTTTTAGATATGCAGGTACTCCTCGATTAGGCCATATTGTACCTGTTATATAAGTGTCTTTAGTTAACAGATAACTAACTATACAGTCGTGTTGACAGGTACCAGTTGTCGTTTATAATATGGCACCCCTCATTCAGCAAGCGTTGTGCCAGGTAAACAACCACACGTTTTGATATTGGCAACTCATTTGAGTCGGGTGCAATGCAGTCTTGTACAGATCCTTGCCCACATACAGAGCAACATTTCACGTATATCCACATAGGTTTTCAGCACATGGACAGAGACAAAACAGTTTCAGTCCAAAATGCGCACGTTTATCCTTTATATACTGCCGGAAATACAGCCTTCCTTTATACAAAAGTAAACATTCATTTATAACAATATCTTGCCCAGGATCAAGCAATATTTGGCTAGCTTCCCTAAGCAAGGCCATGTACTGGCCCAGACGTGTAAGGGGAGCACCTGCCTTGGCTAATGAAGGATCAGAAAACCTTAGGAATTTGAGAATGCTCAGAAATCTGTTTCTACTCATCACTCTTGCATCAAAACATTTTGGACCTGAACATAAGTAACTAGAGACCAGTAATCCGTTATTTCAAGAAGTCTAGTGACGCCTATTACAAACACAAGCGAAAAAATACGTACATTTCGTCTGTAGTAACAGAAAACAAGATTATGCCATGCTCTTTTAGTGTAGTTGCATTCTTCAAAATATTTATGATCTCTTTTATTTGTCCATTCGCACAGTTTTTTTTATTACTGGGCCTAAAAACGCTTCAAAACCTTCCTAGGACTTTTCATTTCCTCAAAGTCTATTACAGGATGGAAATCGTATTCGTTTTCAAAATTTCTTTCAGCTTTTTAACGCTTATCACTGAATGAGTCACTTACATGTGTCCAGCCCGTAATGCTTCTTGCATCATTTTCGTCCTCCGACAATTCGTTGTCAACATCAATTTTTCAGTCACTAGAATCCGAAGGATCTTCATTTTCTTGCCTGTAATCGTCATCACTTGAATCATCTTCCATTTTACAACAATTTTCCATGAAAATAACTAATTTTTATCGTAGTTCACTCGTTTGTCAGCATTATTTACGCTCAAAATGCAGCAGCGGTATTCAAAACACGGCCGCAGCGTGCGTTAGGCCTAACTCAGTCCAAGTTGCGCTACGAAACGACGTTTCATTGGCTCGCAGCACGCTTGTTTGTGTTCATGTTTATAATTGGTTGTTGATTACTACGTGACCATTGTACGTCACCAAGCAGCTGAAAGACTAACCAAAGCATACCAAATGATTATTGAATTGAAGCTGCCTACTACCAGCCAAAACCCCAGGTGAATGCATGAAGTAGAAGCAACAACGCTCACACCGTACGTGATGTTTGCTGACTGTTGTTTGTTTACAACGTACGCATTGTACGTGGTGGGGGGCCAAAGGGTTAAATTTTACTGTGGTGCCGTACCTTTTTTGCAATACCGAAACCCAAAGATACTCATTGTCAGCAAGATTTACGATTTAACTCAGTATTAATATCTTATAGGAAAATATAGGAAAACCAGTTTCTTATAGCGATGCTCATAAGGCAATCTCACACAAAACCTTATACGAAGCCTTATAGGATTCCTTATAGGAATTCTTATAAGACAAAAACATTATATGAAACCTTATAAAATTCCTTATAGGAAGTCTTGTAGGACGAAACCTTACAGAAAACCCTAAAAGATTCCTTATAGGAATTCTTATAGGACAAAACCTTATATGAAACCTTATTCGATTTTTTATATGACTGCTTATTACATACAAGATTTTATATGAAAATCCTATACGACAAAGTCTTCTTGCAAGATTTCTTATAAGCATTCGTATAGGAAGTAGGTTTGACTTATAAGACGTATAAGATCTTATAAGGAAATTTCACATGCTTTTATGAATTTATGGTAAGGTACATCCCAACATTTTGCAAGAACCTAATAAGTGTAGGTTGTATTGATCAATCACAATATCATGTCAGTATTTATCAGGGTACACTTAGCATTTACTTAACAAGTGAACGACAGTGTTTACTTTATGGTAAGAGGTTAACCAATAAGTTGTATCAAGTTTGCAATGTTGCGGAAAGAAAGGTGAGCATGTGCAACTTAATGACAACTAAGCCTAAGGCCGAGAAAGCGAATTACGTTTTAACAGAGAGCAAGATTAGCACTGATGGGTTTAAGCCTTCTTATGTTACTAAATCTAGTGAAAAGGTTTCAAAAGAAATTCCTTCAAATTCAATTGCCACAGAGATGTGACACTCAAGGTTTGCCCATCAAGACATGATAGGTTTGTACAACCTACAGAATTTAAACGATGTACATGGTATACAGGTAAGGGTTAGAAGAAAAACTCCTCAGTGTGATATTTGTAACCTCACCAAGCCTACTAGGGCTATTTTTAAAGGGATAGATAAAATCCACAGTAAAAGACCTCTAGAACTGCTACATCTAGATGTATGGGACCTTGTCGCAAAGAATCCATGGGTGGATGCCGTTATGTGTTAACAATCCTGGATAATTTCACATAGTATGCGCAGGGTTTTCCATTACCTCGTAAAAGTAATGCTTTCAAAACGTTTGCAAATTATCAAGTAAGAGTAGAGAGACAGTGTGGACTAAGAATGGTTGACATAAGAACAGATAATGGTATGGAATTTTGGTCTGGGGAATTCTGTACATACCTGTGTGAATTAGGTATTGGGTGCCAGCGTACAAATGCATACTTACCAAAAATGAATGGCGTAGCCGAACGTTATAATAGGACCTTGATTGAGGGAGTATGTTCCATATTTCTTTAGACAATATTGCTCTGCTACTTAGGGCTGAATAGGTGTGTACTTTCACGTATTTAAAAAATAGGTACACACATTCTAAGCTAGGTTTAAGGATTCCTTTTGTGCTTCTTTATTGTAGAGGCATTTCCCATAGGCACCTTCGTACTCCTGGGGCAAAATGTTATGTGCATCTCTGTAAACCAGGAAGGAACAAATTATATGTTAATGCTTGGGAGGGAGTGCTCATTGGTTATGCTGTGGGAACTAAGGGTTACTGTATGTGGAACCCACAATCTAATACAGTTGTAGAAACGAAACATGTAAAAATTGGTGAGGGCGTGCTATGGAGCAACAGAAATCAGTTTACAAAAGACATTTCCTTATGGGACATTCAAGAACGTGAGATGTCTAAGTTCAGGTATGAACGAGCTTCAGATGGTAACGATTCTGAGTCTGTTGCAAACAGTGATAGTTCTGGGCCTCACGAAAAACCCTCTAAGCCTGCTACCAAATCCCGAACAATTTACTCTGGTGGGCAGGGGTTTCATTGAGGATGGTAGATGAGTAACTACAGGGTGCGTTAAATGCATTGACTTTACTAATTGGACTGGGGAACAAGTACGAAAAACGGGAAAAACTGCAAGGAAAATTAATGTATATTATTATAACACAGAAGGCATGACATTTAGAAGTGCAAATGATGTCAAACGGTTTAGTGATGAAAAGAAATACATGTATAAAAGCCTGGTTTACACTTTACCCGCCTAAAATAACTGATGTAGTGCATCCATCTTGTGGTCATAAGTGTCCAAGTGACTGTGAGTCTGATGGTGATATATCTCGTAATGGTAGTGTATGTAATGCCGAAGCTCAATTGTGTGTAGTAGAACCTGCCACTTATAAAAAAGCAATTACTTCCCTTCGAAGGAGTGAAAACAATCCACGAAAGATGAAGTTGAGCCTTTTCAAAGGCGAAAGGTGTATGAGGAAGTCTCTACCATTATAGGTAGTAGAGTCATAGAATGTAAATGGGTATATAAAGGTAAACAAGATACGAGCTGTACGATTAAAAGGTTCTGATCACGCCTGGTAGCCCATGGGTACCACAGACATGTGGTATTGATTATGACGAGGTTTTTAGACCAGTAGTGAACTTTGTTTCTATAAGACTTTTCTTTGTATTGCTAGTGTCATTCCTTAAATGGCGGGATCTGCACATAGATATTAAATGTGCCTATCTATATGGCCTGTTAGATACTAAAATTTACATGCAGATTCCAAAAGGGTTTCAGAATCTAAACAATAAGAACAAAGTGTGGCTTTTAAAGCGAGCTGTTTATGGACTTCACCAAAGTGGATGCATGTGGTTCCAGGAACTGGAAAAATGTTGAATATTATAGGGTTTACGAAATTGCCAGACTTTAATTGTGTGTATTATTTTGGAAACGAAACCATAGTTCTGTTTTACTTTGTTCGAAAAGAACAGAGGTGGAATCAAAAATTGTCAAGTTATTAGAGGCACATTTTGAGATTACCATACCAGGCAGAATTAATACTTTACTTTGTCTACAGTTTCAAAATACTAATTGTAACATTGAGATGCATCAACAATCATTTATAGAGAAACTTGCTAAAAAATATGGGATGGCAACTACCTACAAAGTAAATGTTCCAGTGCTACCTGGTACTTGTATGCAAAAGATTCCTACAACAAAAAATGTAGGTGAATTCCCATATCGTTCTCTTATTGGTAGCCCACTTTTCTTGACACACCCGGATATCTTGTTGAGTGTGATTGTCCTATCCCAATATAATACCGATTTCACATCAGCGCATAATAAGTTGTTGTTAAATGTCTTGCGTTATGTATATTGCACCAAATATTATACTATTGACTTATCGAATGTGAGGGGCGCGAGTCTGTATGGTTATGTCAATGCCTCATGGGCCTCGGATTGGGATGACCGAAAAAGTTTTTGGTAACCATACCATTTTCCTTGGGGGATCGCAATCTTCTGGGGTTGCAAAACGCAGAGCATGGTGAGTTTAAGCTCAATGGAGTCAGAGTTCTTTGCCATGGCTCCTGCCGCAAAAGAATTGCACTGGCTTAGCAATGTATTTGGACATCCTTTCTTGGAGGATTAGGCACACGTGCCTGCGTTGTATTGCGATTCCCAATCAGCAATGCATTTTGCCAGAAATGTAGCAGAGAATTTAAGATCTATACATATCGACATCAAATATTTATTCCTACTGGATCGGTTGAGTAAATATTTATTTGAACTCACGAAAGTGCCCACGGATTTAAATGTGGCAGATGTGTTGACCAAGTGGTTGAAGGCCATTCGATTAAAGAGACTGTGTTCAACAATATTTCACAATTGCAATTAATGTTTACGTGTCATATATAAGGGTATAACATGTAAGATTTTCTAGATTTTGTATTCACGTAGCCTGCAGGTATATCATTGGTTTATTTGTAAAAGAATGGGGGAGTGTTGGTTATTTGCTTTCTTGTAAATAGTTTCTTTTCAAATTTTAATAATAAAGTTTAATATTTATATGTGCAATTATGTATGAAACCTCAAATAGCTAGTTTGTTTGCACATAACTATTTCTGGTACACAGGAAGGATTAAACATTCCAGGTAGGCTAGATAAACTTTGCTGGTACTTCCTGTTTAAAGATAGCTTTGCTCTCCTGGTACCTACTTCCTGTTTCTGGTTCCTCCTGTTTGGATGTGCATACCATGTTGCTCACTTCTGCTGTGGTTGTCAGACAGGGCATACCTCTCATTTAAGTACTTAAGTTTTACTTTTTTTGCAAGTTAGAAGAATAAATACTTCTTCTATTAACTGAAAATGTCTTCAGCATTATTTAACCTGCAAGAGGCAATAGAGTATTTGAGCTAGACCACAGTTCACTTTCCAACAAACTGGTGATGCCTAATGCCTTTCGTGGCCTGTGTCTGCATTATTACACACTCTGGCGTGAAGACAATGCGGTGTAACAACCTGCTGGGAGAGATGTGGTGTTTGGTTGGCGTGCCTAATGCCTTCGATCCCGGCGAATCTACTGTGAGGCTAAATACATCGTTGGTGCCCTTTGCAGCAGAAACAAGACTACGGTGTAATAGCACGCCTGGAGATGAGAGCGTGTGGAACAGAAATGTTCTGTGTTAACCGACCGTCCCCGCTCTGATCCTTGCGTTGCCTAACGGCTAGCACTATTGGAAACGTACGCTGCAAAGTTGGCACCCTATGCAGCAGAGAAAGAAGATAATACTTGTGAGCAAACTTGGTGCTTTGTGGCTTTTGCAGGTACGCTGTTTGAGCTGGTCGAGATCTATGTGGACTAGCGGCAATACACTGGTGGTGGGCAGTGGGTACTCGCCTTCCTGCTCGAAGATCGCTGCAATAAGCTGGTTGAGCTGTTGGACCGGCGGAACGACACTGGTGATGAGCAGTGGGTCCTCGCCTCGGTTTCGGAGAATACAAGCTAGTATCGTTGGTACCAACCGGTACGAGAGAAAACTCTCCGAGGTAGTAGAATCTGGAGCGAAGAAGATGCTGTTTGACGACCCGCTGGGTTCATAGTGGCAAGATGATGGTTTGAGGTCTGGGTAAGCAGAACTGGTTGGTCAGCAGTGGGTCCTTGCCTTTGGCAATGGTAAGCGGGGATAGCATTGACTTACCCTGGAGGCTGCAGTACTCCGCTGTCTATTGACGGGGATTTTAATGTCGAGCCGGTACCATGCTTCGAGTTTTTCGTAGCTAAGTGCACGATGATAGACAGTGAGTCTCGGCGAGCTCGTCCTTGTTCGTCCTTAGGTCTAGTCACAAGTTTTCCTTTCCAGTGAGAAAAAGGAAAACCAAAAAGCCAAACAGAAAATCCTACTGGAGCAGGATTTTTGAATCTTGAAAAATGTCTGTGAGAGCAGGCAAAAAATACAACCCCGAGCGGTGGATCACTCGGCTTGTAGGTAGATGAAGATCTCGGGTCTCGGGTCTGAAGGTCGGTGAAATGACCTCTCACGAGCAGTCTGTTGGTACTGGCAACTGGTGCGGTTGAAAAACCTGCCTCGAGACGAGAAGGGTATGTTGGCTTGGGGGAGCAGCAATGCTCTGTTTCAAACGACCATCCCCAATCCGATCTTGGTGAGGCCCACATAGCCCTAGGGCTTATGGCTAGCATTGCGAGTTGGTACCAACAGCCTGATGTCCCGACTGGCTCGTGGTCAAGGCCTACTGCAGAGCGGTTGATGCTCGAGTTTCGGCTCGGTGTCCTAGACTGTGTGGCTTTACAATGGCAGGGATCACTGACCGGATGCTTAGCGTGCCCTGACCGGCTTCCCCTGTGGTGACTGTGATGGATACCTAGGACACCTAGCGTGTCCTCACCAGCTGCTGGTACCCGGTTGCTGTATGCCCTTGATGGCAGCCGGTGATTCGGGACCCGCAGTTGACTGGACTTAGCTCCAGCAGTGGCACTCGTGGTCGGTCAACCAACTGATTCGTCTTGAAACATGGACCAAAGAGTCTAACATGTGTGCGAGACGTAAGGAAATTCTTGGACGAAAACCAATGGCACAATGAAAGTGAAGGTCATCATATCGTTGACCAAGGTGCGATCCGTTCAGACTTACGGTCCGGCTGAGTCTCAACCACAACGATGGTGATGCGGATCAAGAGCATACACATTGGAACCCAAAAGATGGTGAACTATGCCTGGGCAGGACGAAGCCAAAGGAAACTCTGGTGGAGGTCCGTATTGATTCTGACGTGCAAATCGATTGTCTGACCGGGGTACAGGGGTGAAAGACTAATCGAACCGTCTATTAGCTGGTTCCCTCCGAAGATTCCCACAGGATAGCTGGCGCTCGGTTGTAACGTAGTCTCATCTGGTAAAGCGAATGATTAGAGACCTTGGGGCCGAAACGATCTCAACGTATTCTCAAACTTTCAATGAGTGAGAAGTCTGGCTTGCTTGAGTGAAGCCCGGATGTTGGATGTGAGTGCCCAGTGGGCCACTTTTGGTAAGCAGAACTGGCACTGTGGGATGAACCAAACGCCAGGTTACAGTGCCCGATGTGGACGCTCATCAGACCCCATGAAAGGTGTTGGTTGCTATAGACAGCAGGACAGTGACCATGGAAGTCGGAATCTGCTAAGTAGTGTGTAACAACTCACCTGCCGAAGCAACTAGCCCTTAAAATGGATGGCGCTCCAGATTCGAGCCCACGCCCAACCGCCGGAGCAAAGCCGCAGCTCCTTGTGGGCAGCACGCAGAATCTCCGGCAAGTAGGAGGGTTTCAGCAGCGTGCGTCGAAGGTAGGCCCGCCTGGAGCTGCCGCTGGCACAGATCCTTGAGTGAGAACCTTGAGGACCAAAGTGGAGAAGGGTTCCATGTGAACAGCAGTTGAACATGGTTCAGTCGGCCCTAAGGGATAGGGGACACGCATTCCGAATCGAGGAGTGTGTGTGTCAAAATGAAAAGCCACCCCTGAAGGACCGAAAGGGAATCGTGTTAATATTCCCGAACCCAGATGCGGAGATTAATACTTCATGGATCCAATGTGGCAATGCAAACGAACTCAGAGATGTCAGAAGGACTCCCGGGTAGGGTTTTCTTTTCTTTGTAAGGAATGGACTACCTGGAATTGGCTTGCCCGAAAAGGAGGACGTTGTTTCCATAAAGCACCGCGGCTCTTGCGGTCTGCAGAGTGCTCCTGCCGGCCCTTTAAAATGAGAGAGAGAGAACTTGATTTTCGCTCCGGACCGTACCCATATCTGCAGCAGGTCTCCAAGGTGAACAGACTTTAGTCGATTAATGTACCTGAACTACGTTTTTCCCTAGTGATCATTGGCAGAGATGGGGTTGGCGCAACTTTGGAGATCAGCTTGTGATACCGGGTATTAATGGTGGACCGTAGTTGTCTGTGCGAGACGACTTGTGCTGGGTGAGGTGCATTCGTTTGCTGGTGTGGACCAGCTTAGTAGACTAGACCAGCCGGGCTCGTATGTGGGTGATGCTTCTGATTGCAGTGTCAGACAACCTGGCGTTGGCATGGGCATAATGGAGGTTGGCGACCTTGTCAAACTGTCTGGTCTTGTTTCTTCCTCCTCATTGCTGGATGTAAGCTTGACGTCATAATCGTCCTCCAACTCGCTTTCATATAATTCATCGTCCAACTTCTCCTCTTCCTCATCGTGGACTGACTCGTTGCTGCTGCCTTCATATTAGTTCTCATTTCCCTCACAGTAATATGGGTACTCGTGCTTCTCCTCCTCCTACATAGCAATGGCTCAGCCTGGCGGCTTCTTCCATGTCCTCGTCTGGTTGTGGAACATGTGGCTGTGCTTGGCTCGAACCCGGCAGCTTCTTCCATGACCTCATCTGCTTGTGGTATATATGTGCCAGTGCATTGCTCGACCCTGCAGCTTCTTCCAAGGATACGTCGGGTTGTGGTATTTGCAGGTATGGTTCGCTCGGACATCCAGTGAATGGCAAAAACTGGCAGTAAGTGATGGGAGGAGGCAGCAGTGGCTATTCCAAGGACTCGATTGCTGAGTTGACCACGCCGGCATCGTCCTCCACAGCCGATGGCTCCCCATGACTCAACGTCCCAACATCGTCTTCTGGTCCCGGCGTTCTGGCTAACGAGATGTTCTGTTTGCTGCGTTTGGCATTGCTGGCCCTCTCTTCCATGAATTGGTCGGTCCTCCTTACGATGAAATCTGCCGTCTCCTCGAAAATTTCCATGAAGAAATCCAACTCCTTGCTCTTCTTGTTGCATTTGCCAGTGTAGCCCATTGGAGGTCCGGAGAAACATCTTGTGTCTTGGCACTTGGTTAGCTGTTTGCTCCAAAATTGATGAAGTTGGCGCCTGGTGTTGCCGGTCTTAGACTTCTCTGCTATAGAGTAGCTGGGAAAGCCGTCCATCGGAGCTACCGCAGACATCATCCTGTCTGCATGCTTCTGGTCAAAGAGATGATCAGCATGTGAAGAGTAGTACGTTATATATACCTAAGTGTGACCACTGCGCATCGCCTTTGCCCAAATATATGCAAGATGGTGAAGTAGCTTCGAGAAGGAGCTTTGTTATGCAAAACCCGCTGAACCCGCATCCGGGTGCAGGGTGTCAGTAAGCGATCGCATGAAGTGCCACGTGTCAATGGATAAAAGATGGTAAGGTAGTTTCGAGAAGGTGAAATGTGGTGCAATAGATGCAGAGCCCTCATCCGAGTGCGAGATGTCAGGAAGCGATTGCATGACGTGAAACGTGTCAATGGATGTTGCAGAAACAGCAGCAGGTCTCGAAGGGCAACGGGACAGAGATGACCAGACATTGCAGGTTTGTGTGGCTTTCGAGGCGAACAAGGTGTATGGCATCGGAGATTTGGGGGCAAGAAGAACAGGCCCCCTCATTGTTGCCCGACATGCTAGTTTAAGACCAACTAAGCCTTTTTTTTAACTAAGCCTTTTTTCTAACCCAAAAGTCTTCAGTCTTTTGGGGCCCTACATTTTACTCTTCCACCCCCTTTGAAAAACTCTAGTAGCGGCTCTGTGTTTCACCCAACAGTCTCAACCAAGCCCTCCACTAGTAAAACCCCAGAGGATCCGAGCATAGGGCGGTTGTTGCTAGAGGAGATGTGCTCAAAGGTGGGCAAGGCACTCAGGAGTCAGTCGGCGTCTTTGTTGTCAACGTCGCTGATTGAGTCATCGCAAATCCCAAGGGAAGAAGCAGAGTCCACTCCCAAATCTTGCCAAGAGCCAGTTGACGAGGTGACACCATCAATGGCCGTCTCGCCGCAAGTTAGGGCCGGATTAACAATGAGGCAAATAAGGCAGCTGCCTCGGGCCCCAAGCATTCTAGGGGCTCCCACGGCTGCATAACATTTTTTTCCAATTTTTTTGTTTCCAAATGGGGATGTCGTGGTTACGTCACGTTTTGTTTAGCCTATGTCTGGTTTCGCCCTGGTCGAGTAACTTTACTCATTACTAAGCATTTACCTTTAAATTCCAACAAAGAAATGATTCGATCTCCATTCAAAACGAACATAAAAACAATTCTTTTTTATTTTATTAATGCGTAATCGTAAACTAGTGGAGAGCTGAGTTTGGTTTCCATTTTTGACTTCGGAATAAATTGGGGCCCCCTAATTTTGTTGTTGATGTCTCGGGCCCCACAATGTGTTAATCCGGCCTTGCAAGTCCCTCAGCCAAGAGAACGAGCAGAGGCTGCTTCCAGCTCCATCGTCAGCCAAGAGCCAGCAGTGACGACCATCACACAAGCCTGCCAAAAGTCGCCGAAACGGAAACAACCAAAACCCACTACCATGCGGGAACCATTGACGAAAGCCGAGTTTCTGGCTTTCTTCGGAATATTCATCATCGTCTTGGGCTACAATTACCTGCTGGAGATGGCGCAGTATTGGTCCATGTCCCCAGAACTTGGAAACCACTCCATCAGGTCGACTATGACCAGAAAGAGTTTCAACCAAATTTGGAAAAACCTTCGGCTGTCCGAATAATCGTCCTTCACCGGTGCCGATCCCAAGATTGCCTCGCCCACGACCAGGCAAGCCTTCGAAGAGCAGAACTCCAAGGAAGACATGGATGCAATAATAAAGGTGTGACCGATGATGGAGGCCATCAACAAGGCATTCCGCAAGTTCTGAGCCCCAAAACGGTTCTCTGCATAGGTTAGTCCATGACTGTGTACACCGGGAAATCCAAGATCAAGGTTTAACTACCCAAGAAGCCCACAAATGTAGGCTTCGAACACTTTACTCTCTGCAACCCGTTCGTCGGTTGCATCCTCAATGACAGGGCAAACATTGGGAAAAAACGCAACACGGCAATCGACCCCGCCCAAGACCCCGCAAAGGAACTCGTGAACAACAAGATGTCTCACATGATGATCTACACCGTACGCCACTACCTCAACCTGGGTTATACCATCGTCAGGTCCTCTACACCAAAGCTAAAAACCTTCACATGTGGAAGACTACACGCCATGCTACCAGAATACCATACGAGTACACAAAGTTGTGCAAATTCAAGAAGGAGCACAAATGCGGTGTCACTATCCTGCTTCAGAGTGGCTGACTACTGCTGAGCATCTGGTGTGACACCAAGGCTGTCCTTATACTCAGCACTCACGTCGATCCCTTGGGCGGAAAATGTACCATCGGACAACTGATCGAGGGCCAGAAACACTTAGTCGCTTGCCCGCCGGCAGCCACCGCTTACACGTAGTGAATGAATGGTGTGGACATGGCCAATCACCTCATCCCCTCGTTCTATGTATGCAGGAGGTCCATAATATGGTACCTCTTCTTCTTCCAAAAACACAACCAGATTCTTGTCAACTCCAGGCTCAATATTGCCATGGTCATTGGCCTCGATAGGGCTGGAAAACACTCCCAGCTGCCATACCGAAGATTGCTCACCAACCTGCTCATCAATCGAGTACGCAAGGCACGGTCCATAAGACTTTCAGCCGGCATGGGTGGGTACCAGTCATCACCACAAAAAGAGTACGAGGAGCCGCATATGCCAGGTGTGTCGGAAGTACAGACAGAAATGGTAAGATACCATCTGGTGGTGCGCCACTTGTCGCTCGAACGTGTGTACGGACGAAAGCTCGAGAAGAAAGCACGGTGGACGAACTTGTTGGCCGTTGCATCAAGATCGGCTCGATCTCGACTTTTAGGCAGAATTTTAAATAAACTCACTCCTCTAGTACAGCCAATGCTGAATAAACCTTGTAGCCTTTAGCTTCCACCAAAATTATGTTCTCACTTTGCCTAATTTTGACTTACTTTTCAGGAAACCCCCCCCCCCCCCCACCGCGCTGTCGGTGGGCGCCCCGGTATTCGTCTTAGTTTCAGAGACTCAACCCGAGTCAGAAACCACGACGAATGCCAGGTCTCAAGTGACGACATGGTGTGGATTTTCTTTTGGTGGGACTTTAGCCAAATTCTCTGGGTATTGTGATGTTAACCGTCACCATTTGGGATAGTAAAAAAATCAGAAAAAAAACCAAACCCTGCCTTATTGCGGATCTGGCAGCCCTTGATTTTCTGGACATAGCCAAATTCTCTTGGTATTGCAATATTACCCGTCACCCAAAGTCGAGGATTACACCGCTCATCACCAATCTTGCAATTCGGTCCAGTTTGACTTAAGGGTACACTGGTAAGACCCTTAAGGGCTAGTCCAAACAGCTCGTCCAAACAGCTAGACCAGTTCGGAATAGCATAGAAAAGGACGAGAGTGTTCACCACTTGTCTCGCTTCCTCGGTCCAGCAGCCGGTTTAAAAACGCGTACCAATTTCCACCAAAGCCACTAGTCCAAGTAGCTCGAGAAGCTTAGAACGAACGTTATTCCTAAAGGCAAGTACTCCATCCTGAAAAGATACGGGGGGATCGTTGATGGAACAACTTTCGTTTGCACCAGGCTTGCAACTTGTTCCAAAGGATCGACTCCGGTTTAGGAAAAGGATCTGATAGCCCCAAGGCAAGGGGGATCTATCGCTCATCACCAAAACGTCGCCACCAGTGCAAACGGCTCAACCAGCCTAGAACATCAGTATGGCAGTGCTTATTGGCCAGGTCTTCATTGCCACCGATTCCAATCGCTCAACTCCAGATCAGAATGGCAGATCCAAGCCCAAAGACGAGGACCCACCAACTCAGTTTTAGTTTTCAGTTTTTAGTTTTTAGTATTCACCGTAGCATACAATAATATTTTTGCACTGTTTATACTATTAATTGTACACCATCATTTTGGGCCTTTTAACACTTTTCACACTCTTCCCATGTCCTGCACTTTTGGCGATGCCATCGGGGGCCTTTGAGTCCCTGGCAGGTCTAACCTTGGTGTGGTAAGTCATTCATGTTCTCAAACCTCTTACCATCTTCATTCCTTGGCCGTTTTATGTGCACTGTATTTACATGTAATTGTGGCTGACTGTTGGTGACTCCCCAGTCCTTGCCAGACCCGTTGCTATCGCAACAAACATTAATATCATCATCATTATTCATCAAATATTATTATTATCATTATTATAAAAAAAATGGTGACATCACTGGCAGCAACGAAAAATCAAAGGAGAAAAGATGAAGAAATAGGAAAGAATTAAGAGAGTCTTGAGAAAACTGAAGTGGGTTGGATTTGCATTTGAAAATGCAACAGTGCATGAACTGGATCCTAACATTTTAAACCGGGTTAAAACTAGATCAACTGGTTTAAAACTGAATGAACTAAAATAGGAAGATGTCTAGATGTCAGGGAGAATGTGAAGCAAAACTACGAAACTAAGGGGATTACACCATTTGTGGACAATGTAAATCAAAATATTGATATCAATGTGCTGGCGTAAAACAAAAAACATTGAAAAACACGAATGAAACAAAAAGGGAAGACTGGAAGTGTAAACAAAAGTGCAGGACAACAAGGACAATGTCATAACAAAATCTACAAAAAAATAAGGTGAAGATGAAGAAGAAGGATAGGAGGAAAATGAAGA
>JAHWFP010083054.1:0-42461 GCA_023313725.1 Lithobius niger
GTAAGTGATCCAAAAGTCAAACATGCATGTCAAAATGGATGTAATTGCCCTTTAACACTGAAAATCTCAAGAAGCCGCAAGAAAAGCTAAAAAAGCTACCTCTGTTCTGGCTCAGATTCGAAATCACTTCTCGTATTTTTATGTATTGAAACCCTGCGTACTACACTCTACACTGTTTACGCATGCCTAGTTGCCTACGTCTTGAATTGCTGTTCAGAGTTGGAATCCTTACCTGGCAAGGCACATTCACCTCCTGTAAACTTGCCTTTTGCCATCATTGCGTTCTCTTTACCTATGAAGAGAGACTTAAGAAACCTAATCTCAATACTCTTGTTGAACACGTCGACAGGTGAGCCTTGCTACAGGTGTTCACGATTGTGCGTAACCTTGAAGGTGCCGATCTTGGTTATTTTTTTTTCATGCTACCCATTTGTTGGAACCAGAGTTCTCAGATATAAACTTCAGAAGCAGCACGCGAGACTCGAAGTACGGAAGTACTTTTTTTCGAATGGTGCTGTGCATGCCTGGAACAACCTCCCGTGTCATGTTGTCGAGGCTCCCAGCTGTAATTCTTGGAAAGAACGCTTTGACCGATTGTAATTTTTTTCCAGCCATTTATAAGCTTTCTTCTGGCTGTGTATTTTATATTATTATTGTCATTATAAGCCTTGCTTTCGTGACCGGTGTTCCATGCTCTATACTCGCATTTTGCAAGTAACCAACCTTATCTTATTTCACTATTTTGTCAAACGATGACAATGCGTACTCTGATTTAAAATACCATTAGGGTAACCTTCAGGTTTTTCTGTCATATTGTCGTCTTTCCTCTGATTCCTTGCAACATCCACACTATCTTCATCTTTAAAGACGAAAAAATCTGGTTGCTATGCCCTTATGTATGTTAGCTGGATAGGACGGCAGTAACGCTAACGTTGAATCTCGGCGGGCGAAACACTAGCATGTGTCTTAACTACAATATCACAACAGCTGAAATCGACCACTAAAAAAAGTTTGGCCACGACTAGGTGGCTTTTAATAAGAGTATTCAGGAAGGCTTTATCTTGTCCTGACAAGATGATACATCGTCTGGCCAGTTTTCTGGAGTTCGTTGGTTCGAACCCTTGTCATCACAATGAAATATGTCCATAATAAAAAAACCTATCGAATATTTGGTTTGGTATTTGGTATTTGGTTTGGTATATTTGGTTTGGTATTTTCGTTCACCTCACGTTTTACTCATTGGAAATCACGTGTACAAATTTGTTGTATTTTTTTCTTGATTGTCAATTTTCCTTAAAATTCATTCCTCTTTTATAATGCTTGATTTAGACTCTCATAACATGTATTTCAGTTGTGAATCGTTATTAATATTAAATATTATAAATGTTACTCGGAAGCAATGAATAATTCGTTAAATCATTGGGATATCAATTCTAAAATCCATACATTTTTAAAGTTACAACTTGAAAAGTGCCCATCATTAGCTTGAAATAACAAAAGTAAATATTCGAATAAGTACTACAGTAATGTGTAGAAATTAATAACCGATATTTATCGCTAGTTTCATTCTCAATCGAGTAGACATTTCCCACTTGCGCAATTGTTATCTTTTTCCCAATTCGAATGTTGTACAACCGACTACTGGGAAAAGATTGATAATCAAAAGATACTTGTATCATAAATATTGCTGTATGAAATTGACTTCCATTTTGGTATGGAGTTTTTCACAATTTTATTAATGTTTGTGATTAAATAAAAAAAACCAATGAATTCTAAAGTAAATAATGAAAATGCAAGTTTCGAATTTGATGTGGTTAACAGTCGATACTGCGAAATGTATATAAAAACCACTTTGTAAAGACTTGTATTTAAATCGTACCTCAATGAAACTCTTCGCGTGATTCCCTGACCCTCGTTTCACAACTCTGACCACCGGATGCACTAAATAATATTCTCTGTTGCTAAAATTCTCCTTCAAATGGAATATCGCAGATGGTGTCCTAATTTTCTAGATAACTGCAACTGTTTAGGGGCGGGGGCGTACTGAGGCTTAACTGTGTAAACCATGCGCAATGGCTGTTTGCAGTGACGTCACCATGAGTTAGCCAATGACGAAAGAGAACAACGGCTGTTCGGCCGTCTGATTGAACTAGCCCAGTCACGTGATATGCACGTCACAGCAAACAGCCATGGCGCGTGGTATAGGTAAAACAAATCTAATCCAAGATGGAGGCCAGTACGATGTGCGTGATCGGTATTAACCATCTTACCCAAACTTCTCTTAATTCATGTAATCACTAGTAATCATGAAAATCGTCATTAGGTAGAGAAGGGTAGATTTTTTACCAGCTGAAATAATTCTGTCAGTTGATACCTTATATATGATTATCGCAGTTGGCTGTATTTATCGAATAAATACAGATAAAATTCTCTCCGTTCCGAGCAAGTCTGAATCTATTGATAATTTTTCACAATTTGTATAGGGCAGTGACACAACGTAGTATTATTGTGTATAATTCTATGCTGGAGCCTTAATGGGTTAGCTGCAAGGGGCACTGCGGAGATAAACAGAAGGGCGTCATACTGAAGCCGATGCTGTTAAGAATGATTTCATAGACCTAAAACGCGCGATTTTTGTTGTTGGAGAAAACAACGTTATTTTAAGCCTAAGAAATCCGCTCTTCCGTTGTTTTTCCCTCCATTTTTATGTAGTGCACCTTGTAGTTATGCCCTCCAAAACCCATACTGGTGCCAATATGGCGGCAAATGTCACTGCTCTATAGTCTTATTACATGAATTTCTAAGTAAATAATGGTGCAAACCTATTTCTGTTGCCTTTTTGGGTTTAAAGCTCTTCCGAAACGTGGAAGTGAACGCTCGACCTTTGAGACCAAAGGCCAAAGCCTCCCCGCTCAGTAGCTTTGAATGAGGTTGGCGTTAATGACCTGGCTATAGAGCAGCGTCGCGTGACGTCATATTGGCTACGAGACACTATTTGGAGCACTATAAGGTGCACTAGATTAAAATGTAACGAAAAACAAAGGCACTTCTAGTCAAGACAGTGCTTTGAGAGCGGATTTCTTAGGCTTAAAAGAACGTTGTTTTCTCTAACAACAAAAATCGCGTGTTATAGCCTTAAGAAATCCAGTCTAATAGCATTGGCTTCAATAAGACGACATTCTTTTCGCCCCCTGTGCTCCTTGCAGCTAACCCAGTTACTGACTCCACCATGGAGTTATACACAATAATACTACGTTGTGTCACTGCCCTATTGATGTACTATTAAGCCTCATTCACGCACCCCCCCCTCTCCGCTCAGCCGTATTGACACGGCCTGAAATAGGTGTGTTGAATTTACCATTAAACTTTGATGAATTTATAAGATGACTAGCAATTGTGCCTGGCTTCACCCGAGGTTTTGTTTCGCCCATGGTTGTTTCACAGTTTTCGGTCGGGGTGACCTGAATGTTGACTGCAACAGGCAAATTTTCTTCCTGTAATACCCCTCTTTTCCTCCCATCCTCTCCCTGCCCTCTCCCTTCCCCCTTCTTTGTCATCGTCTCCCTACCCTCTTCCTCAGCGTTCCCCTCCTCTTGCCTCAGCTCCTTTTGCCAGATTTCGTAAAAACTGAATCGGTCTCCATCCCAAACAACCCCCAAATAAGTACGTTTTAATTTCAGTTGATGCTTAATGGTAACATAAGCACTACCCTCCCCTCTTATTGTAACATTAGAATGCCAATAGCAAAGCGAACAGACGCACTGGCCCAACGCTGGCATTTTCCGTTGAGGAACCCCCCCCCACTCCCAGTTTATCGTAGTTTATCGAATATTTGTTCTTCGTGCTTGACGTCATTTAACACTTGCCACTGAGTAACTGTCGTTCATGCATGATGTCATTTAACAATTGCTGCTGAGATAAGCTCGCAGAGAAAATTGTAGAAGTTCTTGTCGTCGTATTTTGCTACGAGACTTTGCCTTATAACGTAAGAAGATCTTGAAAATTGGCGAGGTACAGTTGATATGATTCTGGGACAGGCTAACTAGAAACATCCAGGCTGCTTCCATGGAGAGAGATAAAAGTGGCGCAAGCGAGGCCTGTACCTAGTCGACAGGAACCAGCTCATTACTGCACAACTCCAATTATCACCGCATCTCAACAAGACAACAATTGATCGTGCGTAGAGCTTACAGCATTATAACGATCTCTAATTGCACCAGCTGTTCAGACGCTGCGTACTCTGCAAGGCTGAGTTTAAGGATTAGAGCTTAACCCTCCCCCGCATGCACCTCCCTTGCTCCAACTGAACAGTGGTGTTGTTGGTTGTGCCATTAACGGCACAACTGTTCTACAATGTATAATTTGTGGTCAGCTGTTGTGCATTACTGAAGAATTCCAGGATAATTACGGCATAAGATAGCTAACTATTTATCAAAGAGCAATGTAATAATCTCAGCAAAAGTAGCGTAATTTGTAAATAATCGCTTTTAATCTGTTTATTTACTGAAAGCGGATAAATAATTTATCGATACAAACATAACGTCACTAACTACCAATACATTACCTTTAGTAGACTATTCAGCGTCGAGCTTTCAATGGTGTAATGCCGTACACCGATGATTTTCCTCAAAATTTCTTCAGTCTTCAGACAGCAGAATGCGCTAATGGAATCCTCAACCATGACACGGCATTCACAGAGGACAATTTTCGCGTTATTCTTAAAGGTTTGTCAATGGTGAAACGCAATGAAAAAATCTATGTAAGAGCGTGCCGGACAATATGAGTAAAACACTAAAAACTTATCAAATTCTGTTGCTAATCTTACCAGTTCTTCGTGGAACATAGTCAAACAATTTACAATTACAATTTACGAGGGATGAAATTATCGCAAAAACGTCGAGCCACAAGAACTATAGTGTCCGCGGCCTGTCTTGAGTGCTGAAGGTATTTATGATTGGCTACGTCTTCCTGGAAGGGGCGGCTTTAGTCGACGACCGCCATTGTTTTTGTAACCATCTCGGATATCAACAAGGCCCTCTGCTACCAAAAACATACAATTGATGATCTGTGTCGTTCGGGGGCGAACTCCAGATAGGCCGCGGACACTTTAACAATTAATCAAGCCTCATTCAGCATTTCAGTGAACACTTTTATAAAAAACTGTGCCACTGGTCCAGTATTCGGTCATCATGATGATAATTCAGAGTAGATTCGTATTTTCAAATGAATCAAGTTACCTGCCCACCTGCATGTTCCTTTACCAAGAATACCTGGATGTAAAAGCTTAACGTTAGAAATTCGACGCGTCGTCCAGTTAGCCACCGATTCTGTCACCAGTCGCGCTACTTACACCCCAAAAATGAACTGCTCTAACATGCGGACTGAACTGTGAAAGGTACGTGTGACACGCGATAGGCGGATTTTAAACTTAAAACACTGCATTGACACCAAATTATTGAAATTTAACAACAATGGCTTCATGCTACGTACCTCTTTTTTCACTCGACGACAAAACAAAGCCTCCGGAGGTTTAATTTCATGAATTTCAAGCAGTAGAGCAACCAAGGTACGTGTGTATTGTACCGTATGATACGCTACGGTGTTTTCAATTCTCATTAAAAATGTGTTAAACGATCCTTTGACGTAGTAGTAAATCGTCCGAAGACTTCAAGAATAGTCGCCATTACCGTAAAATAATGTTCGTTTAGCGCTGCAACACCGGTAAATCTAATAATGAGAAGATATCACGTTTTTGTGCATCTCGCATACACTAATCAATGCTACGATTGGAGTTTTTCGTTCCTCGTGCTTTCAGTTCAACGCAACGCTTGGACGACGCGTCTAGCATGCTACGTGAAACCGAGCGTTAAGTCTTTTAAATATAGGTAGTCTTGCCTTTACCTCCGAAAAATCTTTGTGCCAAGTAAGTTTGGCAGATGCCCTGTGGCAGATTACGTCACTAATTAAAAAATACTTCCCATCCTCGCGTTTGATTGCAGCGCCGTGTTCAATTTCCCTCTATATAGTGGGCGCCATTACACTCCAAGACTGAAATACCCTAAAATGGATTTTGTAGTGTGTTCGGCTCACTTTCAAATTTTCTTACTCTTTTTTTTTATTCTTTTTTTGTTTTGTTTTAGTAGATATATCACAAACTGGTTGCCGGGAGAATTCATTTTGGCTCAGATGTGTCAAATATGGACGGCAGTTTCGGTAGAGTTATGAGTTGTGAGTTGGACAGGCAAGGCCAAAATTTAGTGAAGTACGTTTATTGTAAGATGGCCTAAGATTTACGCAAGTTAGAGGAAGCTATAGTTTGTTACCGTTTGGTTGGTGTTGAGGAGTGAATAGAATGTGAAACGCCAAAATATTTTGAAGTTTCTGGAGGAGGTGATCGTTACTCAAATAAAACGTTAAGTGCATAAAGATGCGTAACTCTACGTTTATGTTTTTACTGTTGGCCTATTTCCGACTCGCCGTGTATATTGTTTATATCGAATGATTTGTATTTGTTTTCCTTACCTTGGACTGGACGCTTGGAGAGCGCTTTTTCAAACGTCGCCAAAATGGTTTTCAGTAAGGGTCAGCCTAGGATCTGTGTTAATATGTCATCCTTAAAGGCTCATAACGCCGTCAAAACTGAACATTTTTAAACCAAATTTAGAAATTCGACCTAAGTAGATCCGAGATCCAGAGAGGGGAAAAACAGACAACTTGTTGTTGTTGTTGTTGTTGTTATTGTTGTTGTTGTTGTTGTTGTTGTTGTTGTTTTTGTTGTTGTTTTTCTTCTTCTAGTGATGACCTTTCGTCTGTCCTCTCTACAGGTCAAACTACACCACCTAAAATATTATTATGGGGTATAAGTTCAAATTATAGCTTCCTACGTGGACATGTGCTTTTTAAAGGTTATTTTAGCTTAACTGAAATAGGTATTTAGAAAAAAAGGCATCACGTGCCAACTGAAAAAAAAATGCTATTTTGCTGACTAAAAAAACAAATTCCCCTTACTGTAACCAAATTCTCCCAACGTGATAATTATGTTGATGTTGACATCGTACATGTTAGATTTCTGAATCTGTCCTATACACTCACAAATCCTACTTCTAAAATAATGGTTATGCATATTGGTACTAAACGTAACGTTTTGTGCAGGAGCAGTTCCTAATGTTCAGAGCAGGAATGGCGTCGCACAATCAATGTAGATACGAATCCTACACCATAGCGTGTATAATATTATTCCCACTGTTTCGTGTACCGAATAGAATGAATGTATTGTGTTTATTACCTACGTCTGCTACTGGAAAAATTCCAATTGCTTTCATATTTTGCTCATTGATGAGCCAACTGTTAGTGGATATCAAATGAAACAATGAATATACCATCGCCACTTTTAATATGGAATGGACACCATCTTAAAATCACGTGCCCATTTTCAAATTATGTTTATTATCGTCCAATTTCCTTAGAATTTAGAATGGAGAAGAAAAATCCTAGTTGATACCAAGTGAAACAGTAAATACGTCATCGTTACTAGTTATCTCTAATGGCCACCATCACGAAATCAGGCGGCCATTTTGAAATTACGCTTATTATTGTCCGATTTTCTTCAAATTCAGTATGTAGAATAAGTAGGCTAATTGGTACCAGTTGAAAAAATGAGTGTGCCATTGTTGATATTAATCTGTAATTGGTGGCCATTTAGAAATTAAGCTTATTATCGTCAGATCCTTCAAATTTAGAACGGAGACGAAATAGTTAATACCAAGTGAAACAGTGAATGTAACATCGTCACTGATAACCTCTAATGGCCGCCATCTTGAAATCAGTTGGCCATTTAAAAATTACGCTTATTATCATCCGATTTTCGTCAAATTTATAACGGAAAAGAAATAATTGGTACCAAGTGAAAAAGTGAATATGCCATAGTTACTTGGTATATCTCATGGCTGCCATCTTAAAACCAAGCAGCCATTTTGATACTATGATTATGTCATTTGTCTTCCTTCAAATTTAGTTCGTATAAGATATAGCCGATAACAGGTGATTTACGTATTTGGGAGAGGAGGCACGATTGCGATCTTTGAGGGGGATGTCATTGGTGTCATCGGCCACTTACGGTCTGTCATGTGCTGGTTGAGTGTCACCATCTTCATGGTGTTCGTCACCATTTTCATGTCCGGCGACACTTATACGAGTCTGTCCTCCTGTCTGGGTTTTTAATTGTTGAAGGATGTAAAGATACATAATGATGTCTAGATTTTGGTTTGTTTAATATCTTTCTAATGTGTGGCTCAGTGGCAACCCGGACCACTTCACTGTGACTGAGATTGGCTCTAATGACCTAGCTATTCACGAGCCATAAAGCCTCAATCGCCGCCCCCTCCGATAAACAGCAACTAGTAATGTCTAATGGCCAAAACTTTGAAATCAGGTGGCCATTGTGAAATTACGCTTATAGTTTGTTCAAATTCAGTATGTAGAAAAAATAATTGGTACCAGTTGGAAAAAAATGAATGTGCCATTGTTGCTATTAATCTGTAATTGGCACAATCTTGAAAAGAGGTGGCCATTTAGAAATGATGCTTATTATCGTCAGAGCATTCAAATTTATATCTCTAGAGTCTTCCAGAGGACTCCATAGTGGAAGAAACCTATACCTGTTTCATGCCAAAAAGAAATCAAGAATCTATTCCCGTTGTGGACGAATCAACGCTCCGGAAAGTTTGACAGTTTCACAAACGAATTTTTGTTTAATTACGCATCAGAATCGTCACCATGCTCACGACGCAGCTAGCTATTCTTTCGTGTTATAGTGAGAGGGAGAGAGGCAGGGAAGTCGAATGAATGCAGATAGAAATAAGCGTGCCTTTTCAACTATTTGAAGAACATCAAGCTCAGCCAAGTTGACGTGGAATGAGGCAGAAAGTTGTGAAAACAGACAGGAAATGAGTCTTTTGCGTCGAAATTTGATAACTTTCCTGCAGGTGCCCAGGACGGGAAAGGAAATTGGAATGCTGAATGGGGAACGTATTGACTGAGGGAAAAAATCCGTTAGACGAGCCGTGGTTCCGAATGCAAATGACATTTTTGGCGTTAACGAAGAAGAAGAAAAAAGTCATGAGTCCTTCCTCTGCGCGTTACCCAGCCAGAACCCATCCCTCCCCCATCCCCGCTCGCCATCACCGCCAACACCAATGATGATTATCTTAAAAAGAAGAGTGAAAAAAAAGTTGAGAAAAATCTCTTTCGAGTCGAATCTAGCAATTTTTTTTACATCTTGTTCGTAATGTGAACACGATGGTACACGGAATGAAGTTGTTTTTCTCTCAGGCTATGCTATAGCTTTAGGGAATCACACAAAAAAAATATGATCAGTTTGATTCAAGCTGACTTGATTGCAAAGAAGCCACAATAGTTTGCCTTACTGTTGTGGTGCCGGTTCGTCGGGGGAAAGAAATTATTATCAAATTTTTTTTTCAAACTCGAATAGACTATTTTTAAAGCTAGGTTGCTGTTGTACGAAATACGCCTAAACAAGGACAAGCTGTGTCATAAATATTGGTTTTTCGATACTTTCGGAAAAGTTTTTTTCGAAGTGATAAAAGCCTAGACGAATAGGCTGTTTTCGTACCCGATTAAAGAATTTGCAATACATACAGTGCATACGTAAGTGGTTGATGGGACCTTAAGAAGAATTTCTCCCATTCAGCTTGACAGTTTTCTCGTTCTAAGCAATTTTGAGAAAGGCGATCCTACGGCGTTTGCTAAGAATAGAGGTAGTAATGTTATGTATGACAGGTGGATTGATAATGAAATAGCTTCCGCTGTAGTTGATACTGCAGTAACACACTCTTAATAAAAGAGTACTTTGCTGATTGAGAGTATAATGTATCATATGCAGCTGTGATCAACTTGCAGAGTCAGTTTTAAGAGAGAGAGAGAGAGAGAGACATTATTTTTGGCACTACTGCAAATGCAAATCCGTTTATATGTCACAATGAAAAAGATGTAGATTACTGTTCGTGGGGCATTTTCCTGCCAATCCTAGCCTCTGTTCTACCGACAGATCATGCGCACTCCAGTTGACATAGTGGATTATTGTCCAGCTGCAGTGACCAAGTCCTGTAGTATGTTTGGAAGGAAACAAACGGAAATACCTACAGCAAAAAAAAAAATATCGCATGCCAGACTAGCTGGGGAAACTTACAAACTGAGTTCATAATCCACTAGCATCCTACCCGGCTTCGCCCGGGGATTTGTTTGACCCGTGGTTGTTTCCCAGTATTTGCTCGGTGCTGCCTTTCCGTCAATCATCTCCCTCCGCAAAGCAATAACGTAATCAAATATTGGCTAAACATAAGCACTGCCCCACCAACGGATATTCCCCGTTCAGGCCCCTCCCCACTCTCAGTAGCGTGCGAAAAATAACTGTCCTTCGTACATGACGTCGTTTAAGACATGCCCTTGCGATGACCGCGCAGAGCAAATTGTTAGTCGAGGCAACAATGTGCCAATTTTAACTTCTTTTCAGGGCAACAACGTCCCAGTTTCAACTTCAAGCCGAAGAATTGACACACTCGCACGTTTTCATTGATGATTGTTCCCCGTCCGGGGTCGTTGCGGTTGCTTCATTTCTGCTATGAGACTTTGGTTTATAATGTAAGATAAAGATTTCGTCCTACTTAGTGAATGTACCTCCATTGTTTTAACTTTAAACAACAGCTTGATTTTTTTCGTCATGCGTTCGTCACTATAGTTTATCGTTATGGTTTGAAACTTCAAGCATTTTATAACATAAAATTCAGTGATATTAACGCAAAAAAACTTAAACACGTGTAAAGTAAATATAGGTTTCATGAAAACAAGCCTCAGTCCTCAAATATGTGAAAAAAGAAAATAGAATGTAAGGTATGGTGCTAACGATATAACCCTAGTGGTGCTGGAACCGTGCTACAGGACCAGGTGACACTTAAAATTTTTGTGTTGGAGCCATGCCCTACAAACTTTATCATTTTTTATTTGCTTTTTTAATGGTGTCTTATATCGTGCTCTTTATGCATTACCCTTTTTTGCGTTATCAAGATCGCAGTCCATATGTAATCCTCAGCATAAACTTCCATGTTACACGTTCAACTTTGAAACCCTAAAGTTTTCCTCATAATCAGCGTACATCAACGAAATTCGGTATTTGGGGTCGTGTCTTAACTATTTCACTGCATAAAAAATTTTAATAACAGCAGTCGAACTGGTTGGCCTCCACAAAATGGCCACTGCTTGTCATTGGGACTTTTTTCCTTCAACTGGAGATCGAACCAATGAACGGATTTTCAATTTTTATAGCTTAAAACGTAGGTATGAACAAGGCCCAGGATTTATTACCAGTTATTTTAAGATGGCTACAATATCTTGTTGTTATTATTTTTCGGGAAATTTTAGTCTCACTTAGAGCTCAAACCAAAGAACCGATTTGTAATTTCTATAGCTTAAAAGGTAGGTATTAACAAGGAACATATTTTAATGTGACGACATTGTTGTTGTTGGGGAAGTTTTGCTCTCACTTAGCAATTGAACCAATGAACCGAACTTTAATTTAACTTAAAATATAGGTATTAACAAGAACTATATTAACAAAAAGCTATATTTAATGTGACTACAATTTTCTTGTTGTTGTTATTCTTGTTGGGGAAATTTTGCTCTCGCCTACAGATCGAAACAATGAGCCAATTTTCAATTGTCATAGCTTAAAATGAAGGTATTAACAAGGACCAAGGCTTCTTAACGAAATTTTAATAATGTGAGTAAAATATTCTTGTTGTTGTTATTATTGGGACAACTTGACTCACACCTGAAATCGAACCAATGAACCGATTTTCTATTTATAAAGCTTAGAAGTTCTGTACTAACAAATACTGGGGACTTTTGAAAGCTATTTTAACACGACTACAATATTCTTCTTTTTATTGTTGGGACATTCTGCTCTACCCTAGATATCGAACCAATGAACGATTTTTAAAATTTGTGGCTTAAAATGTAGGTATTATAAGGGCTCAATTTCTTTTTGTTGTTGATGGCCCTATTTCCTTTATCTCACAACTAAATTAATAAATACTCTTTGCTGACGAAAAGCACAAATTCCCCCAACTTTGCTTAAATCTTAATAATCCATGAATGAGTATGACTGATCAGCATGTTTCCAAACCCTCGATTTATCTACATTGCAAAAATTAGTTTCGTATATATAAAGGATGCCGTTATTGATTTGTTTCCATTTTCAATGACGTAGTATGCTTACTGTATCAAAAATTAACTAAATGAAATAATTTTGACAAACGATATACCCCACAAACACATGAAAATACTCTTGATTTTGATTTTCAGCCACAGTATTTGGGCCTTGATCACCATACAGGAGACAGAGAGTCCACTTTCAGGAGAGAGAGTCCACAGTGGACTCTATCCTGTAAGGTGATCAAGGCCTAAATACTGTGATTGAAAATTAAAATCAAGTGCATTTTCTTGTGTTTTTGGGATATCACGTCGTCATTGACGCCTTTTTCAGAACATTAACTGGTAACGTATTCATTTCGTAGTTGAAGAATAGAACTTTTTCTGCTACGGGAGGTCCTAGAACTAAAGTAAAGCAAATAACACGAAACTCAAAACTGGAACTCGCACACTGTTGTCGTTTAACGCGCATCCAGCATTAGCCATAGCGCTAGAAGGAGAGAGGGACAATTTCGCTAGCTAAATCCCATCGGAAATTCCTAGGATCTTTTACATGCCACAATCGACATGACCACGAGACATCACAGGACCCATCTCTTCACGAAAATATTAGGGGTAGCTGTGGCCGGACTCGAACCCGGGACCTGTGGTACAAGAGACGTTCATGCTAACCATCAGGCCACCTTGCCCCATAACTCATAACACTATCGAGGTCAACGGACATTTGAAATTACTTTTAGTGTCCACGACCTATCTTGAGTTCTCATAGAACGAACACAGATAATCGATTGTACGTTTTCAGTAGCAGTGTGCCTTGTTGATATCCAAGATGGTTACAAACACAATGGCGGCCATCGATTAAAGCCACCAGGAAGACGTAGCCGCTCGTAAAATACTTGCAAGACTCAAGATACGCCACGCACACAATAAGATTATCATCAACCCTAAAAAGTCACAATTTTTATAATATTTTTCAAGGCGCAAATGCTCGCCTACTTGTCAAGTTTGTGCCTAAAGTTTGTGCCGAGTTTGTGCAGCTATGTCTTTGAAATTGTTTGAGGCTAAACAGGGTACTGTAGTTATGAAACCAAACTAGGATCGTGATGCTAAGTTGATATTAGGCATAAAAAAAATTCTCAAGTTGCAGCGGCCAAGAGCAGCAGCAATTATTCATGAAAACTGCGGCAGTCATTCATGGAATGTTTCATTTCTTCACTTTGGCTGTGTGCAGCTGAACAATGCTAGCCCAGAATATACCTGAGCTAATACACGTCATTGGAAAAAATCAAGTTAAACAGACGTAATATGATGGTGATATCTTGAGAAAAGGTGATAAGATTTGTATATGTAAAGGGTGGGAGGGGGTGTGTTGCAAAAAATAATATTTTTTATAAAGATCAAATTTATAGCACTGGGAAAACACATCCACCAAATTTCATCCCAAATGGTTGAGTAGAATTGAATTTGACTTTCAGGGGTTGCCCTGATGGTGTAAATTATGGTGTAAATTATGTTCACATTAATTTATTAACATCGACACCACGAGCGTTACTTTCCAGGCATTGGAACTGAACGACTGTATCAACATCAGCTAGTAAAATTCTAAAATAATAATTCTGACTGATGCGCTTCATTTAGTCCGGGGATATATTTTACAGTGTAGCAACGTAATACTAAATTATGAAAGTTTAATATGCTATTGCTTTGATCAGTAACCTAGCAATACCTCACTGTCCTTATTGTACTGTATAATTCGGGCATTCCGTTTTTGTGTAAAACAACAAAGAAACTCGGCTGAAAGTAGCAAACTCAACAACTGAAACTTCGAGCCTTTCGTCGAAAACGATTCGAACACACGGACAAACCATTCCTTCGAAGGAAGTCTTTGTGAACTCAAAACAAAGGCCCCTTTTCTTTGGAAACAAACATTGCTCAATTTACCCGAGGCCTTACGTTCTACATCCTGTTCAAAACTTACAGGTCCCCGCTTTGTTTACATCTTGCCTATACCTTTTAGCTGTAGGGATAGGAGATGACTTACAATGGTGAGAAAAGTGGGAGACACGAAGAGAGGAGGGTGTTCAAATTTTACAAAGTTAAAGCTGCCACTAATTCAGTTCAGTAGTTGTGTGTAAGCCTTGGAGCTTACAGACGTAATCACAGGCTGTCCTTGCCGTTGTGCTTGCACGCAATCCCTCCTAGAAAGCTCGGGATTTTTTGTTTACTTGTAATCGAATTAAGGATGCTGTCGTCGTCCTCCTCGTTGGCGGCTTCAGCTTCCTCTGTTGCAGACTCGTTCCAGTGAAAGGGGGGCCACGTGCTAAGAGCCACAGTTAAGCCGTCCGCCCAAATCACGTAATGACGAAGTTCCTTGTCACAATTTAGTCGTAATGACGTTTTATTGGATTACGCCCTGCCGGACTGATCCCTACCGGTTCCATCGAATCTCTCTTCCGGAATAGAAGCCCCCACGCCAGGCCGAGCCCAAGCTCTCAACTTGGTGGAAGAGTCCATGCACGTTAAGAGAGGGATGTTGGCAAGGTCATGGTGGCTCTGTTCACGTTGGGAGTTGAGGTTACAGTCTTACAGTAATTGGATGACGGTTTTTAAAATAAAAAGTAACAAAATAAACTTGGTGCTCCTTTTTCTCAACAAATAATAAATTTAAATATTGGTTATTTGAAATATATCGTCACTGACAATGGCGCACATAACCTTTTTTTTTTGGATGGGGATTATGGGGAGACCTGTTCAATGTATGTGCTATATTGTGACGATTGCACTATATTCTGATGTACTTCGCAGCGTGGTACCATCGGGTTGCAGTGAAGTGATGCAGCACTTCATGTATTTCTTTCCTTCTGGTTTACACTTCTTTAAATGCGTGGTGTGACTGTCACTTATGTAACAATCTTTTTAATGGGGAAATCCAAATAAAATATCAGCACCAAGCAAAGTTGAATAAAATAAAAGCCTAAATGGTGCGCAAAAAATGCAAAATTTACACAAAGTTTCCGGGATTTGAGTACTCCATTGTCAAGTGCAAGGCAGTCAGCAAAGCAGCATCATAAAAATCAACAACACAGTTTAACAAACTGTTCTCAATGTGCAAACAGTTTAGCGAATAAAATACAACTAAGTAACCTTAAGTTTCCTAGGCAGAACAAGTCAGCATCAGGGAGCGAATCAAGACTTTGCACCTGCATTCACAGAGTGAGGTCTTCTTTAATTTGGCTCCCTAATGCTAAGATATTCTCGCCAGGAACAGATGCGGTTCCTTCATTTTATTTTATTTATGAAATTGTCTGCGTCTTGACGACAGCATATTAAAATGTGTTGTTGATTTTTTTTGTGTGACTTTACGAAGCTTCTTCGCTGGCCGCCTTACATTTATAACGGGGTGTACCCATTCCCGATAGGTTGTTTAAATTTTGTATTTTTGCGTGCTATTCAGGAGTAATTTGTAATTCAATTTTAAAGGAACACTGTCTCTATATTTTCCATTGTTTGTTTCCTTTGTTTTCAATTTTCGAGCTGTACCACTGCTGAAGGCAGACGTATTAATTTACGCTGCTTCTAAAAGGGATGGGTCAAGGACCATAAATGCAAATTAAGATCTATTTATCTTTTTTCACTTATTTCAAGGCGTTATTTTGAATGTTTCGTTGGTCTGAAGATGGAAGAACAGCTTTGTTCCTCAAGGCCTGGCCTGGTTTACATCCCAGGCCTAGAGTACTGAGATCGACAAAGGGCCTGCACGCACACAACAAAGAACGAATCGTGCTGACATTCTTTTGCTCAGAAAGCTTGACAGTGCGACAGTGCATGCAAGAATGTTTACATAAAAAAACTAATCCTAATGGTGATTTTTTCCCTTCAGCGAACAAAGACGATATTGCAATAACAATGACAGAGATTGGCTTTTCAATTGTTACGCGAGTGGGTGATAAATAGGTTATTACCCGCCTGCCTCGTACTGAGCTCAACAATGGCTCGGCTCGACATTGTTAATCACAGTACTCGGAAAGCGGGTGATAACCTATACTTCCCCACTGAAGGGTCCTTCTATTAGTATCCACTATTACGTCCCCTTCCCCGTACCAGGTTTCTACTATTTAGTGTCCAGTGTTACGTCCAGTTCACCAGTTCATATGCCTAATATTAAGTCTCCAGTTTTACTTCCAATTCCCCAGTCCATGTGACATGTATTTAGTGTCCAGTATTACGTCCCCCTTTTCTCATTCCATGTCAGGCTACATCGCATTTTTTAACCAGGTACTTAATTAGATTTTCGGTACAGTCATGCGCATAACCAACCTCCCATTCGGGTCACAAACTTCACTTACATGGAAGACTCGTCTGAACGTCATCGAAGATTGTCTTAAAGCTTATTAATGTGGTGTTATGAATTAGAAAGTCCTAAATGAACAGGAATAGCATTATCATTTCCTATTAATTTTTTGCGTGTATACTCCTACTAATTCTACTATTATTTCCAAGCGAAAATGACGTAAGTAATTGAGATAAGAGAAGCGAGACAAACTATTTGTTAAAGGTAATAAAGTTCCCTTTACATTGTTCTTGTTACGTTTCCGCATTTTGAATTTCGTAACTGTGAAGCTATTGAGATTTATATTTACGTATGGTCACGTCGGTACTGACTTCGAAAGTTATTATTATAACTAACCCCCCTCCCCCTCTCAAAAAAAGTTTACAAATTTCCAATCAGCATTTGCAGGTTCGAAGTCGTTCTGTTGTTTGGCTTCTATTGCTTACCTGTTTTCACCAGGAATGCATAGGTTTTTTTTACTATTTTCTGCTTAAACTACTCTCGTGCCTAGAATACAGAGCATGACTTTTTTGATGTTTTAATACTCGTTTCATTTACGATGTTATTCAGCTGAGTATGTTTGCACTTGATAACGCAATAGATGATGAACCTGAAACGTCGTGCTGTACTGAATCTTCGTATACATTTTTCGGCTTATTTTCATTTAATCTACGAATTGTGCTACTTTTTTTTTAGTTAATTATACTTATTATTGTTTATAAACAAAGAAATCACAAGGTAAAAGGTAAAAAAAGCAAGCAGTCTGCATTAAAGACAGTCCTTGTCAGGATACACAATACACTAGTTTGAGAAAAAAAGAAAAGACAACTGCCCCGACTGGGACACGAACCCAGGACTTCCCGTTTACTAGCCGGGCACTCTAAACACTGCGCTACCGGGGTTAGTGCAGTGGTTAGAGCACCCGGCTAGTAAATGGGAAGTCCTGGGTTCGAGTCCCAGTCGGGGCAGTTGTCTGTTCTTTCTTTCTCAGACTGGTGTACTGTGTATATCCTCATAAGGCCCGTCTTTAATGTAGACTGCTTGCTCCATTTATAACTGTTTGTTAAGCTTTAATGAACTCAAACGTAAGAAGTAAAAGATATAACAGATGCACTGTAAGTTATTTAAGACCAAAAGTGTCGGTGTACTCACATAATTGAGTAAAGAAGTAAGCCAAAACCTAAACAAACATGCACGCCATAAGCAAAGCTCCAGCATCATGCATCAGCATTCACTATGAGAGCATCAAAGTAGCGGATGCTTATTCCATGAACAACTTGCCAAACTATAAAAATAATTGCAATTAACTCCTACAGTGTATGATTTCACTCCTTGCGTTGTTTACGTTTCAAAACTTGTTTGGGCATCGTGATGTTAAAATTAGGATTGTCTTCGCATTCTTGCTTGTGTTAAAATACTTCCTTGTTGCGGATTTTGTTTATGGGCCAATCGATATTTTCGCTCGAGAAAAGGCAATTGAATATTTATTTTTAAATCGGAAGCCAACAACAACGAAAACCAGGAGAGCCTTATCGCACATACTATTCTGCAGCCAAAGTTATTCTTAGTCGTTTCGATTTAATCTGGAAGTTCGTTGTACCACGTTTCCAAAGATAACCAAACCAACCACACAAAAACAAAGGGGGAAACGTTTAGAGAAGGATGGATCGGAAATCAAGTCAGCGTATCTTCTTGTCCAATGCGTATAGGAAAGGAGGTCAGAGACGTCGAAATCAGAGCATCCTCTTTGCAAGAAAAAAGGCCAGCGAGTAGGAAAGCAATAGCCGACTCTTCACCTTCGGCTTTAATCGAGTGGCCATAAAAAGGCATAAGGGAAATCAGTGATTCTTTCTTAGCCAGACTGATTTACTGCCCTCTTTCCCAGTTCCTGTTGAACCGGTATTGCCGAGCGAGCTACCGATAGTTTCTTCCCACTTTTGGCGCTGATAACTAAATAATTACTCTCACCCATAATCGATCCTTTTAGCACAATCAGTTTTATCGGCAATACTAACAACTGCAATTTACTGGCGTTATACAAGTTGAGTTTTAAGTAACTATATGTATAAACGAGAAAGCAGGAGAAATCAATACTGATGAAGAGTAAAAGCACCAATATGTGAATAACACCAACAAATTCCAACGTCAAATATTTCGGCTGGTTGCACAAATATCGGTATGCCTAAATAATTCCAGTGGCGAATGTGGGCAACAGCTATTTTCGTAAATAGAAGAAGAACAATAACCCAACAGCGAAAATCAACACTAGAAATAACTGAGACAATGGAAGTCTTAAATGGACTTGAGACGACGTGATCCGGACGAACCGACGTACTCCGGAACATTACAAAACCATCTATAAGGGATACCGTATCCACTGTGAAGGAGCTCATATTCATGGCAAATATTCCATTCGACAAAAGAAATGTATCAATGGAGGGGAAATAACAATACAAATGCTCGTAGATAATTAGGCGAAATCGTCGGAGATTTTGTCCTTGGACAAAATGCAGTTATACAGGGTGATGTGAAAGTATGGAGAAGTTTACTGCCGTTCCAAATCTACTTAGAGGAAAACCACGAAAATGTAGATACGTATACTATGGGTCGGGGAACACGTAGTGATGGTAATTTAAATGACCTTGGAATGGTCATTAATAAAACTATTAAATTAAACTATAATAAAACTATTGAATTATAAACACAAAACGAATTATAAAATAATGTGCATGGGAACTTAACGGATTGACAAATTATTGCGAAAGATAAAGTTGAGCTTAAAATCTTGAATACTCTTCTATACAGTTAGTGCTAAGGCCCAGCAGCAATTTAAAGACGGATTTCTGGCATGGGTAAATCCCAACAATTTCTCTTTAAGCTGTTTGGTACACTATTATACTATAACTTACTGCCAAGAAAATAACTGCCTTTATACAATATCCTCCTCCTCCTCCTTTTTGCGGGAGGTACAGATGTATGACAAGATTTAGATTAGGGGTTTGAATAACATCTCTGTAATGTGTGGTGCAGTGGCAACCCGGACCACTGCACTGTGACTGAGGTTGGTGCTAATGACCAAGTTGTCGAAGCGCCATTATGCCTCAATCCCCCCCTTCCTTATACAATATCTCTTTATGAACTTTAGGCTGAACAACGTAGTTGTTCGATTCATTAAATCCTTGCATCAATTTGCACATTTACTCATACGTAGAATTCCTTCCTACACCCAAGACAAGAGGAGACTGAATGAATATATTTATTTAGCCAAAATTCGTGATAAATATTTATAAATAATTGCAATTACAATTGCAATATACCTATATAAACAATTGCATTTTTGTTTGTTTTCTAACGTAACATGACTAATCTACCTACTCTGCTAGTTCCCTATACAGGGTGATGCAAAAGTCTGGAGAAGCCTACTGCCATTTCAAATCTACTTAGAGGAGAACCACGAAATTGTACATACATATACTATGGGTCGGGGGACAGGCTAGTTTAAATGACTTTGGAATAGTTCTTCAATGTCATCACGATGTTAACTTTTGAACTACACGTCATAGAATAGTGATGTAAATTGGAAAGTTGTAGAGAATTGCTATGCTTTCGTTGGGTAAGAAGCCTTCTCTGCTGGACATATGCAGTGAAGCCAATAAGACTAATATGTGTGAAGGATAACTCTTACCTTAATGGTCCGATTTTCATTCTGTTTTCTGCTTTGGCATTGGCTTACGATTCTCTACAACTTTCCAATTTACACTACTATTTTACGACGTGTAGTTCAAAAGTTAACATCATAATGACCTTAAAGGACCATTCCAAGGTCATTTAAATTACCATCACTACGTGTCCCCCGACCCATAGTACTTATATGTCATAAAGTTTTGCAGCGATTTTTTATGTTGCGGACAATTTAGGTTAAGTTTTGGTATTGGTATTGTATGGCTACGCATACGCATATAATCAAGACCAGCAGATTATTTCATTAGGCCAGTGTCTGTAAGTTGGTGTAGTGAAATTATTATTTGTTTAGTCAATAGCACGTTCAATAGAAGTTTAGAAACAAGGAAGTTGGTGCTTGGGTACACCCAGTGATTTGGACCAGGAAACTTCTGATGATGGCAGGAGCAAAAATAATGTCGAAAATATGCCAAAATAGAAGCCATAGCTGCTGAAGGAGCCTGAAAGTTACTCACACACCTGACTGACAGGTGTTGCGGGGATTTTGCCAGGATTCCCTATCCAGTTGCCGATCGGATCAGCTGCCGTAGTAACTTATTACTAAAAGAAAGATATTGGCTTTAAGTCTAAAATAGCTCACAAAGATCTAACGCAATTTTCAACCCTTTGAAGATGGTGTATTGAAAGTTAATCTAATGAACGTGTGTTCTGTTCTCGTCACTGTGGTGAAGACGTCGCCAGAACTACTTGATTCCACATCTGCTACTCTTACAAGACGTGTAATAGACAAAAAGAGCCCATTGTATTAAATATAATAATACATTTTCAGAGGCTAAAGGCTAAGCCTAAACCGAACAAAATCAAAACCACACTTGTCTAACAACACACCAAAAAAATACTTTGCTCAACTGCAGAACCGGATCGACGAAGGACCTCGTCTCGCTCGACAATACCAATGCCGTAGGCTATAGCTTTAATCTTCTCCTGACATAAAAAAAAATCATTGATTCGCAGCAGGTCACAGGCAGTCTTTTCTTGCCAGAGGTCCCTTTGTTTGCCACTGGCAGGTACATTGTGTCGCCTAGTGGTCGAGTCATTGCTGCCACCGCCACCACCTCCATCAAGGCAAAGAGTGTCGTATTTTTTTTATGTCATTACCTATACCGCCACGGACCACCACCATACAGTCAGAAATCCATGGCTTGCTCTTGCTGACGTGGCAGACTCCCGGAAAATTGGCTGTCAGCACCGGCGTCGTCGTCGCCGTCGTCGCTGGTCCTTTTGCAACGAGACGCTAACAGTCGATCGCAACCGAACTTTTTTTTTCCTTTTCATCGTTTCCTCAGACTCCATTTTTTTTTCTAACGCCGCTCTTCGCTCTACAGCTTGCTTGAGACTTGTGTGTTTTTTTTTTATCCGTTCTACATTTTTTGGTTGCCCTAATTTTTTTTCCCTGCGTCTTTTGCTTTTCCACAAACGAATCGTATCAGTTGCTTGCACTTCATGGCCTCTTTTCTAAAGAAGTATGATCCGCTCGAAAACATGATATTGGTTATAGTTTTTTTTCCAGTGCAGAAAGGGAAGGGGATTGGGGAAGAGGATTCAGTGTGAAAGGTATGTTCCTGCGAAGCCAAAAAGCTAATGGATATGGCATCAATTATATTGCAAGGTGCTAGTCAGGATGAGCCCTGAGCTCAATAAATCGATGAAAAAATTGGCGAAACAGGATACGATGGAAGTAAAAGAGACACCATATTGCCTTTAACACCAAGCGGAACTAAACTCCCCTGATGACATTTCCAGTCAAAAAAAAAAATAGGAAGAAACGAAAGGTGAAGTCCCATTATTTGTGTGAAAAATTAAGGATACAGACGCGAAAAGAACCAGATTTTAATCAATAGGTTTTCTGTACATTTTTACAAGGGAATCGTATAACTACACGTCTCTAGTTAAGGGTAAAGGAACCATCAAGGTGACGTTAAAATTAAAATTTCACATAAACAAAAGTTTACTGCGATCGCAGTTCAAAAGACGTTGTGTAGAGATAAGACCATCAATTGTTCCTTTTATAGCGCCAGGGGTGTGCCGTGCAGCATAATTGGAAACCCGAACAAAAGACTACAATGGATAGTTATCAGTTGTAGGCAACCACGGCGGTCCTGTTCTCGCATGAAGGTATGTAGTTCCTTACCTTATCACTGAGTGTCAACTTAATTTGAAGCCAACACGAAGGGACTAAAGAATGCAACTCTGAGCTATGTATATGAAGACTCAGGACAATGGACTGAACAATGTAAATTGTGTAGGGTTATAATTCTTGGTTAGTAGTCTTCTATAGCTCGTTTGAAAGCCTATCCCCTTCTCTCTCTACCATTCTCTAATAAAGTGACTTGTTTAACTGTAAGTAACCTTTATTGCGGTCAAATTAAGTGTCTTGAATTCTTGCCCTGTAAACGACTATCGAGTCAGTGATCTCACTGGGTCGGTGTCATGATACTTCTAACCAAGGCTTACAGGGATAAAAGCTCCGTGCCTCGAGATAGCTTTTTTATCTCAGTCAGCCCTGTCGTCAATGCACCAACGACGGAAGAGTGAAAGTAAATCGCTTGACTAAGCGCAGAAGTTAATTCAGGGAGGGATTCACGTAATTGGTCACAGAAATAAAACAGAATATCCTCCTGACTTCATAGCAAAGGACTGAGTAACGGCAAGTGACTAAAATCCTGTGACAGTCCCTGACGGGGAGTCTTGAGAAAAATTTACGCATATCTCGTTTGGACCGTATGTTCATTTAATACGAATTTTTACCCAGCGTTATCTACCTGCTCAGATGACAACTTAATAACAAGTTATTAGTTATAACAAGTTATTAGTTTTCAGTTTAGTTAGGCAGACGAGCAATGCCTGGACCAATGTCATGCAATACCTTCTTACTCAATTCATCGTTCATTCCTGAGGTACACCACTGAACTATATTGAGTTGGTTTTAGGGTCTATTCCATCATATTAGCAGTTACAGTTGCTTAAAAAGTAGGCAAATTCAAAGCCATAACACATCATCAGGTTCGAATAAAAATATTTCACGGAAAAGTTACTTTAGAAATTACTTTTTCGTATGTAATATTTTAGTTACCTATTTCGCATTTATTATTATTTTTATTTATTATTAATTTATTTGGAAGCTTTAGCAAAACGGACATTTGATTTTACGTAGAATTACTGTTCTCAAGTTAATTCTCATAGGGTAGAAAGACACGTCTACAGCTCATTAGCGAAAGATGCTAGAGCTAAATTTCGGCAGACAGCTAAAGTGTCATATGTGGATGTACCTTTTTTTGTAAAATAGGGGTCGCAGCTGCAGTACGTGGCCCCCAAGTGGCTCGTACGTGCCAAATTATTGTTGTAACAGGTAAAGGTGATGATTAGATCGTGAAATTCTCTGTACATTTACAAGCCTATGCAAGTTCTGACCGCGTCAATTTCATTGGCGTAACGGCTAGTTGGACCACGGCAAATGTGAAAATTATGAATGAGCAAATTTATAGACATAAAATTCCTCCAGACAGAAAAGTAGAGGGGACGATTAAACCGTCTTGTCCTTCATTCGTTCACAGTCCTATGAAAGCTGTGTTATCCACCCAAAACCAAAACTGGTATAAGAGAAGCCACCAAGTTTCAAAAAAGGGTCGGCCTTTCAAAGTAGTAATATCATTCAACCAGGGAAAGGCCGCCAAGGTTAAACCTGTTAGCCATAGCTTTGATGTAGTCCTGTGGATTTTAAGGGCCCGCTCCTAAAGGCCAGTGAGCATGCGAATAGATTAACCTCCAATTGATTTCTGAGTAAAGTAACTTGAAGTGGTATTAGAAAAGCAGAAAAAAAGCAATGAAAGCTATAAAATTGGGCGAAACGGAAAGCCTGTCGATTTTGTGCACCTTTTTTGGCTTGTTTCATACGTAGAATTGGATTTAGCTCTCCAGTATTCTGTGGATTGTATGAAGTATAAAAATAATAAACGGTATGGAATAGGGGTGGGAGGAGTTCAAACATTTGTAAGATTCGGGAATATTGGCGTGGGGAGGAGGATATGATTACCTCACGTTTAATGCACTCCTGAGTGGCACACAGGTGACAAGATGCAATGTCCTGTCCGGCATTCATCCCATCCAATCTGAACTTTGACCACCATATAGAGCAGTGACTTTTGCCGCCATATTGACACTAAACTGGCACTAGTATTGGTTTTGGATGGCATAACTACAAGGTGCACTACATAAAAATGGAGGGAAAAACAACGGAAGAGCAGATTTCTTAGGCTTAAAATAACGTTGTTTTCTGCAACAACAAAAACTGCACGTTTTAGGTCTAAGAGATCACTCTTCACAGCATCGGCTTCAGTGTGACGCCCTTCCGTTTCTCTCTGCAGTGCCCCTTGCAGCTAACCCATTAAGGCTCCAGCATAGAGTTATATACAATAATACTACGTCGTGTCATTGCTCTATACCAGTTCTGGCAGTGCTAGTCTGGTTTGTAGTGGGCTTGTACTTTCCTACAGGACAAAATGCATATCACGGTTTGCTCTCGTTCAACATACGGTGGTATAGAGATCGTCTTGTTTCTAACACAACCTTTGGAAACTCGATTTCCGGTAGATAATGCTCTCTGCAGAGGACCACGCAAAACACTGTTTGTTCAGTTTTGTAGGTTCGCTTCCATTTCAGGTAATACGAATTTCTTCTTTTTGCCTTTCATGGTAAATTTAGTGCATGGTTTGTAATGACGTTTCTGTATGGTTTTATTCGCTTTTCGATTTAGAACTGTCAACTTTGGCATGGATTTAAAGTTCAATTACATTCGTGAAAGCTTTCGACCGAAAAGCGACACCACCCATGCTTGTTAGCTGCTGCTCAGTTTCCTCCCCATCCCAAATCTATGGCGTTAATCGGCTTGAACTGTAGGACCGGGGATTTGTAGCAGGAGGAGGGGATAGGGGTTAGAGATTGGTATTGGAGGGTTGGGGGTTGAAGTGGTAGGGGTCTGGGATAGGATCTTGTTAGGCAGCTTGCTGGCAATCAGCTTCCCATCGGATGGATCCGTTCCGCCCCTGTTTGTTGTGGCGGTTCGGCGGCCCGTCATCCGCGTCGGAACAGCAGCCCACGCGTCACGGCCCGTCAGCTGAGCCTCCCGCATTCGGCGGATGCTGCTGTCAACTCCATCACGGTTCCCAACGCGCACCATTGAATGGCGTCATTTTACCCGGCTCGCGCTTATCTTTTGTAATACGAGGTCATTCTCATGAAGATGGAGTCTTCTTTTTACTTCTTCTTCTTCCTCCTTTCTCCCAAAGTGGTGTTTGCTTATAACCGACCGTCAACCAAAAAAAGTTAACTCCATCAGCCAGAAACTGAAGGCAAAATAAGTTTTTAATGCATAAATCTGGAAAAGCCGGTTCTTTTCCGGGATTTTTCGGTTTTTTGTTAGCTCGTTCTCCACGTTTACTGCCTTGGTGGGGGTTGGGGTTATTTTTCTGCGTATTTGAAATCCGTAAACAGCGACAAATCTGTCTAACCACTGCAACTCCTTAGCCGCTCATGTGGTGTCAACCAGATTTCCCCTTTTCCTTTGTAAATCTTCAGCTACATTTATTTAATCTCCGTTGTTGGAGCACGTTTTGCTGTATACCGCATGTCTTCTGCTGGTCTTTTTTTAAGCTGCTGGTCCAAAGAAAACCAAAATTCGTTTAGTATGGATATAAATATTTATGTGCTGGCGTACCCTTACTCCCATAGCCATTTTGAATCTGCTGAATGTGTTGTATCTTCAACCCTTTATATCTCCTAAGTTGCGTATCTTTAATCTCTATTCTGTTGCACCATCTTCTCTACACACCTTCGAAACCATGTGCCCAAAACATGCAATCGTCCGACGAATCACTCCACCACTTGCTTGTTAACACTAACTGTAGATATTTCGATTCATATATTGTGAATCGTCCTCACTACGCTCTTAATGTTAAAAAAAAAGTCATCTCGTGCTCAGAGCCCCAACAGCAACATTCCAAGATAGTGTTGGGGTGTTAACGACTTGATAGGCAGGAGATTAAAAAATAATCTCCTCCCTAGTAGGTCGTCAGCTATCTTGTACTGTACCACGAACGATTTGCAAATACTTACTGAGATATCTACCGTGTGCAAGCAACTGTGGAGTGCTTTGTCAGACTCGCGCATATCTTTTCATATGCACCTTCGTGTTCTCCATGTAAAGAACGACCCGCCAATATCTGCCGTACTTAAAAACTCTTTAAAACTCTAAATTCGAACCTTTTTCGTGAGGACCTGGGGGGAGGGGCAGGAGCCCAACCACACACCCCATGGACTTTTTAATACTCTGAATGCTTCAGAACCATGAACTTTCATTGTACTGTTTTATCCTTCACATTTAAAGGCCTGAATATCATCCCTTGAAGATTGAGAAGAGAAAACATCGTTTGGGAGTTTTCATAAGCCAAAATAAGCGTCGATTTAGCCGCAATGGCCACCGTAAATTGCCGATTGCATTGCGAGTGTTAGGCCACATGTGGTTCATTCTAAGAGTCCAAATTAATGTATTAGTTTTCGTTCTACTTCATAGGATCGAAAGTCTCTTTAGTGGGATTAATTTGAGACCTAGTTGGTTTCACGCGCAGTAGTTAATTAGTAATGTTAAATGCTGTTCATAACAGTGCCAACGGTAGCTTGAAAAAAAGTTTGCGAAGCCAGAATGGTGCTGGCTTATCATTTTGCAATGCTGTTGATCAGTGCAGGAATGTGGGTTCCCGTACCGATCTGTCGTAGGAGAAAGTTTGGCGCCGTTTTGACGTCATAGCCTAGTCATAGTTTAAGTCCGCGGGTTTTCCACTGGATCCACCTCGAAAGCATAAAAAGGCCAAGAGACCATCGTTCATGAGGTCAGTCTCAGCCGGCAATTCCTTCAGTCACTACGCATCCGTGAACAACAATGTTGCCCAAACCTCCATAAGTCACCTTGTGTTGCTATGGGCGAGTGTTAGGGTGGCCGCACACTAAAATCGACAAAACGTCATTGCAAGACGAAACGGCGTGAGACGTCGCATCTGGTGGAGAGACCCCCAACAGACGAAACTAGAAGGAGCTTAGCTTTGGTGTCGTGAGACGCCTAAAGACGTCTCGCGACAACGGCTCATCCGGTTAGTGGTGCTCAGCTTATTACTATGGTTTTGGAGAGACGTCTGTAACATGCTGAGATAGGTTTTGACAAAATGTCCTGTCGTGAGACGTTTTGTAGATTTTGGTGTACCGCCACCATTAGGCCTGGTTCTCGGTTTGACTTGTCTTTAACTTAAATTAAAATATTTAAAAGAGTGATGCTGGGTTATTGGCTTAAAAAACGAATATTAAGCATTAGGCTTAATCTTGCGAGTTAAGCGGGGCTCTTTCTAAAAACCCAGCTATTGATTTTAATTATTTTAATTAATTTCATTCATATAATATGTAAACTTGAATCTTACAAGAGACTTCCTTTCCCAGGTGAGAAAAATGCAATGCACGGAACAAAAGGTTTGATCTGCACGAACCAGAAATAGCATTTACTAAAACGATTGAGTTACAAGAAACAAGATTGTAGTTATTTTAGATAACTTGAAATATTCACTGAATCCTTGAAAAGATTGAACGGTTTATTTAAACTTCTGACGAAATGATTTACTAAAAATCCCTGTTGTAAATTGGCTGTTTGTAACGATTTATTCCAAATCCCTGTTTGGTATGAAAGATTTACTAAAAATCACTGTAGGTTGAACGGCTTACTTACACACTTGAATCCTTGAACGAATTACTTAAAATCACTATATGTAAAAAGGTCTATTATTCAAATCCCTGTTGAGAACGTTTGGACATCCACCAAAGTTAAATGTAAAATCACTTAACAAGTTGTTAATTGTGCATTTGGTAGATAATATTTATTCAGAAAACCACTTCAATAAATTTGTATATTTGTATGTCCATTTCTTGTTTAGTTTGCTAATGGCTAAAGTTAAACATTGATCGCATGTTGAGGTAAATTCTTCGAGTAAATAAGAATTAAATTATTTCGCTGAAATTAAGTTCCTGTTGGTGGCAGGAAACGATATCTCTAAATCCCAGGCAGAATAGTTTAAGCCCAAGTTAGGGTATGGTAAGGTACATTCCTAACCTAACGTGACTACTGAGCTTGATAAAAAGTAAAAGTTATGAGTAAAAAGTCCGTTTACAAACCACAGTAAATGCGACTGAGTTAACGCACAGTGAGTACGAAGCGGTTACATACTAGTCTTTTGTTTCATAGCGCCATGAAGTAAAGCCAAAACGTCTTTATAGGGATAGGCGTAAATAACTTATCATGTTAACGTGTCCCTCCTCCCATACCCTTCCTTGCTTGATGTTCTCTTTTAAGCACTGGAAGAAGGCACAAGTCTATTACATGTGCTCCAGGAACAGCCCCATCTTTCCTATTTGTTCTCACGAACGAACGCTTAATGTACGTGAAACACAATACTGGTTTTGTTCTCGTAAGTTGGTGCAAAAACTAAGATACTATTGTGTGCGCGGTGTATCTTGAGTCCTGCAAGTATTTTGTCAGCAGCTACGTTTTCCTGGATGGGGTGGCTTTAACCCATCATGGCCGCTCTTGTTTTTGTAACCATCTTGGATATCAACAAGGCACTCTGCTATTGAAATCGATTGAACGTACAATCGATTATCTGTGTTCGTTCTGCGGAGAACTCAAGATTGGCCGCGGACACTATAACTGCATGAGCAACAACAATAGTTTGAGAAGTTGTACGCCGAAATAGAATGAGAAAATGTTATGTTCTCTCACTAATCAGTACAAAATATTACGTGTTTCTAACCGTTAACTAACAGATAAACAATTAATCACTAGTTAAATTACATGGTTAATGACATAATCAGATAAAAAAAAAACCTGTCTTTAAGACTGGCTTAGTAGCAGTACAAGATACACACTTCTGAGAAGGTATAAAAATCTGCTAGAACTGGGACTCCAACCCTGGACATTCCACATACTATGCCGGCCACTCATGGTCCGTCCCGGTAGATCAGTTTGGACTAGTCAGACTCCCTTTTTTAAACAAACTTTAACTTTAACTTTATTTGTCAACGCGCCTAAATAGGCATTTTATGACATACATTTTAACACGTAAATATACACAACTTCGGTTCCGGTTATAACTTGTACAAAAGCACATCCGTAAATATCTATATGAAATATCCAGCCTAAATATTACACTATTTTACAATTTGGTGCATAGGCTACAGAATATTATCAATACTTGCGAACGTTTCCCTATAACACAAATTCGACATTCGAATTCAATGTTCAAAATCCTACCAATCACATTTTAGACAATTCATTTTATACACAATTTAATTTACCGTTACTTTCTTGCCTTCCCCATCATTCCATACAATTCAACAATTCTATTTTCCAAAATTTTGTTTTCTCAATTTTGTTTTTTTTTTCTGTTTTGGTTCTCCCTCTTCCTGTGTCATCCCCTCTTACTTGCGTGCTAACATAGTTATAAAACGAAGCACACCAGATCTGGATTTGTTGCTTCTATGTGAGCGTCGAAACTATTTTTAAAACTGTTTACTGAAGGCGCCGAAACTACTCATTCTTGCAGGCTATTCCACAGCGATATGACCCGAGGAAAAAAAGTATGGCGGATCCATCCATGGGAATGTTGTCGGAATTCGAGTTTGTAAGGGTACCCCCAATAGTTGCCAGGTATTGCTGAAGTTGAAATTTTTCAAGCAAGAGGTAACTGTGAAACTTTGAAGCACATCAGTTTCATTAGGATGACATAATAGTGGCAAAAGACCCTTCAAGCCGCTAGGATAAATCGTACTACCATATCTACGTCATAATTCTGGATGCCGGCTGAGCTGATAAAAGGAAAAATAAAAGGAAAACCGGAAGGACAACAATCACTGTAATCGCTTCTCATTGTTTTCGTGGACGGGTAATGTCTTTGCTACGGTGCCTAACAATTCCTGGTGCACGTGCTAAGGATTAAAAACTATCGTCCAAACCGTTGATTGTTGATGGGTAAAATGAGATTGCCAGCTGGAAACGATGCTACGGGGGGGAGGGGGTACGAGGCTTAATGGCGCGTCGACAGCTTGGTAATTAGCGCCAACCTCAGTCACAGTGCAGTGGCTATGGCTATGCTACGGCTTATTTAATTCGCAGATGAGGACTTTTAGACCTGAGCTCTGGGCAAACAGGTAAACAGGTCCCGACTGCGTTGAGCCCGGGAACGATGCTTGAAATGGATTGAATATTTTGTTGAAATTACATAATGGAAAGTGGGGAATGGGGAGTGGGAACTGGAGTGGGGAGTGGGGAATTAGCGTTTCCAAGCCAGTGTCCAAGGTTGGTGGGATGGGGGAGGAGGGGGGGGGTGGGAACAGGGTCTGTAAATTTCATTCATGACTGGCCCTGTGCGTAGCACGGGCTTCCTCTAGTTCTAGATAATTATGTAGCCTATAGTAAAATGTGTAAAAAAAATCTTCTCTGTAAAGACACAAGTCACGTGTTAAACGTGATCTTACCTGAATCTTCCATTGTCTAGTGCAAGTATTTTTTTAATGTATTCTACATCTTTGCTTTAGTCGCGTGCAGTTAGTTTAAATGCTAATTTGTAAAATTTGTTCATTTTTAAAATTTGTTGATGTTAGCACAGATAAGCTCTATTGTGATTCGTGCTACCTATTTATCAATTGGGAAAAAAAACAGGTAATATTAAGACACTCGCTAGTATTCCGCCAAGATACAGCGACTAACATCGATGTCTGTCTATCAGGTAGGAGCACGATAACTAGGCTACTATAAACTCTTGTGTCTTTTACAGCAGGCAGTTTAAGCCGTTTCAGGCATCTGTGAAAAACTAATAATGCGACAGTAAAGACTGAACCTTCGTTTAATCTGGAGATTTTTGACACCCTGACATTACTTTCCTGTTAAAATAAAGGTGTCAGTAACGTTGGTGTTACTCTAGCAAAAATTTCATGAAAATGAAATCCTATATGCAGTGCAGATAGGGGAAATTTAGAGGTTACCCATATAGTTTAACCGCGTGACGTACCTTTTTCTCGTATTGGCGAAAGTGAGTTACCAGTCACTTCAGTACTATTTTAAGGGCAGCATTAGTATTTTGCTACAGCACACACCAACATTCACAAACACTATCTTTGGGGAGAGGACCACTGCACTGTGACTGAGGTTGGCGCTAATGACCGAGCTGTCGACGCGCCATTAAGCCTCAGTCCCCCACCCCTCCTCTTCAGGGTGCAACAATGAACATGAAATATCCGAGCACGCAACATGACTACAACACGGAATGAGTATTACGTTTAACATTCCGAATTAATAGGAGTTCATTGGACATACCGACGCTTCCAGGTGTCTTAATGCTATTTTAGTTACTGTTGAGGAGCGTCGTTTTCTTACACAATACAAAGAAAAATATTGATTCTCAGACGACAACACTGCAGACGTAACGAGCAGCATAACAATGGAAGCATGACAGCAGGACTGCCCATCCCTCCCAAAGACTATGAGGAGTTCCACTCATTTTCAAACACCCTCCCCTTCCCTCCCCATTCCAACTTTAGAAAAAGTTGTATATTTTGCAGCATAACTATTTGGGCGCCTACTAATCATGGTATTAGATACACCATTTTTTAAGTTTAGAAGGGCGGAGGATGAAGAATGTAGAATTTCATCGTGAGGGTAAATGTGTCATTGCCATGGTAACAACGCTGCCTGGATTAACTATATCGGACCTCGTTTAAGCAAATGCTTGCAGCCTTATAATCCGTTCCAATTAGATAAAGAATTCTTCCTGACGAAACAAATTTCCCAGTTACTTCTGCTCTCACGTAATGATTGTTTTCGTTTCGAGCCGGCAGAGCTAAAACTGCCGCCACGTTGAAATTTCATATGATTTCTAGCTTCAAGCTGCAAGAATGTAAACGCGAGTCGGTGCATAAATGCGCCATTATAAGCTGTTCATGATGTCAACGATTATCGTTCAGCAGCATTTATGTCATACATCGCTCTTCCTTTTCGGTCAACAGCCTGCAAAACGTCGATCTTTCGATTTCTATCTTTCGATTTCGATTTCGATTTCGATTTCGATCTCTTGTCAATATTGTCAATTATTTCCACAATGTTTCGGGACTCACGTGTCGCACACTTAGAATAAACAAGTGTTAATAAAATGAGCTGCTCCTTCAAACTTGCCCAACTGTTCAGCTAGATTGTATCAAACTAAAATACACTAAACTAAACTTCCCCGCTCAGGTACCCTGACATATAAATCCAAAAAGCAACGTAAATAAGTTTTTATCTGTATTTATTTAACTAAACTATACAGTTAGAAAGGATAACCGAACCATGCAAAATCATTCAATTTTGGAGTTACCGATATAGTTTTTCATCTTCTTCTCATTTCACGTTATGAAAATGGGGGAAATATTTTTGTAGTTCTCCAAAATCGTTTTTAAACCACGTAAAACGGTCGCCTCAGCCGTGTTGAAGTGGCGGCCATGTTCCGGAAATACAGAATAGCAAGAAAAGGTGACTTCGAGAAAACGGAAGGTAATGCTCCAAACTATGCTGCCTTACTCGCGTTGCCGGCGCTTCTTCAGTTTAGGTGGAAAGCAGTTTGGCTGCGGTTCATGATGTTATGTGTTTAACCGCAGCGAGTGTGGTAGCGCGAGCGTGGCTCGTAATTTGGAAAGAAATTAGGAAGAAAATAATTTCCGTTTCTTTCATTGTGATGGAAATCAGGTTTTCCTGCTACTGTCGTTATACGTGTTTTCAGTATAGTTTTTCAAAATTTAAAACACATTTCCCCCAGATTTTTTAATTTGAAATTACAAGAGGATGAAGATTTGCATCGGTTAGTAAAAAAAAAAATGAGTGATTTGAAGTGGTTCGGTTAAAGTACGTAATTACAGTTAGATATGTGGGAGCTTTCAACCTCATTTTTGAAACCAACTCGAGAACAAAATATAAACTAAAAAAATAATTGAAATATCTTTTTGGCTAAATTTAACATTCTGTTTCGTGGTTCTAGGAAGTATTTATGCAATACTCGTGTTGCAAAAGAGGTGTTATTTAGTAAAACGTGCAATAAATACGCATTTGATTGCATTCACGAATTATATCTCGTACTTTTTTTTCACGCATTTCGTCAATTCGATCAGAAATGGAGCCTTTCATTTTTCGTACGTTTCTTTAAATGGGCCTACCGCTTTTCAGATACATTTTTTTTTAATTGAACGCCATCTGGATTTCCTTGAGGAAAAATGAACGACTCCAAGGTATTTGTAAACCATGGAAAACCTTTGCGTCCCTTTTTCTGTCCTAGTTTTTAGCTTGGTTTCAAATACGTTCAAAAATTTCCCAAATTTAGCATTTTTTGTTTTGTTTTGGCATTATGGTGATGGTTCTTTTTGTTGTACGTAGTTCGCGTGGAATTTTTTATGTGGGTTTATACAAAATTTTACGTATTTAGAATTTTATTCCCAATAAGTCCTCTAAGAAAATAAAGAAAAATAATTTTTCATTAACAAATTGGTAGGCTCAAGTAAAAGGGATCTTAAAATGACTAGTAGTAATAGTGTAAATTGGACATTTTCAAAAGTAAAAACTGGTCATAATCAAAAATCAAAAATGTCCAGTTAAGTTCAAATTCAAATCGAAACTGGGGAAGCTTGTCAGCTTATCAGCTTGGGAAGCAAGAGTCAAACAAGCAAAGCCATTTTCAGTCTGACAATAAAAATAGAGGTTGCAATTTTAGGAATAGTAATACTCCCAAAATTTATTCTGGTAGGTTGAATATTTGCTTTGAAAGGAACAATTTCTGGTTGTAAGTTCCACATTATGATGTCTGTCGTTAATTTTTTGCCCTTACCTTTGTAAAATCGTGTATGCGGAAAAGCGGCGTCATCATTTTTTCTGCCATTTTTCCTGCCATTTTCGTTGTACGGTGGCAGTTCAACTTTTAGCTTAACTTCAAGTTTACCGTTCGGTGATAATTTTACGTTCCGAGTTTACCTACAGAGCATTGAAAACAATTCGAACTAAAATATTACGCCCAAAAAAGGCACCGAAGAAGTTGATCTGTATTGCCGTTTTTTGTCTTGGCAGGAAAAGGATTTACAATATTTTAACCGAAGCAGCAAAACTTGAGCATAAGGGACACGTGTTATGGACGCAAACTACATCGACCGAAGGCTTGAAACTTTGCTCCTTCAAATTTTCTCTGGGATTTGTTAACAGACGCTGCAGCCCGTAAGGCATTAATACTTTCGTGAATGGTAATTAAAAATATTTGTGATATTAAAGAATGGATAGAATTTCGGGAAAAAAATTTTGATCGATAAAATGGAACATGGTTTAAAGCATGATTTCCTAGAACTCGGGGTAAATTTTACTAGTGGACCAAAGAGAAGCTCTCACCTCTCGGCTGCGTGTATGAAACTTTCACATTCCATGCCTTTGTATCATTAAGTGGTGTAGTTCGAAACATTTGCTATTGGCTACGCCTTAGGTGCAGTTTTCCATATTAGCCGGTTAGTCTAGTTTTTGCCTATAAAGCTCAAAACTAAAGATTTCTGTTATTTTACTATGGTGCACCAAAAAAACAACTATAGTTTGTTCCACATTTAGTTTGCAGGAAACTGACTGTCTGACGCCACGTTTCCTTCCACTACGAGTGCAAAAAAAACACGTAAACATCCCACTCGTAGACTCTAACAGGAACCGTGTAGAGTCTATAATTGTGACGTCCACATGTTTTTGCACTCGTACTGCAAAAAACCATGGCGTCATTCAGTCAGTTTCTTGCAAACATAATGTGGAACAGACTATAGCGAGCGTAATGAAGAGGTTTTCTTTCTTTCCAGGTATCATAAACGTTCGTTGTCGAAAGGAAAGACCACTAATAAATTATCGGGTATAATGCCACGTGTGATTTTATGAAATCGATAATTTGTGTGTTTTAGCACGAAACTCTTTTCCAGATTTTATGTCCCGAGACCGAAGGTGGAGGGAAATTCGGTAGAAATCAGTTGGCTGCTGAAACGCACAACATTTCATAGAAGTACGAGTAGGATTCGGTTTGGGAATGTTTGTTTTCTTTCTGCCAGACGATTCTCCGAAGTAACCTAATTTCGTTTTACGGGTTCGATTGCGATTTCCTATTTCGATTTTCGATTCCGATTTTCGGTTTATGAAGTAGTTTTGATTTACGATGTTTTGTTTTATGATGGTAACGATCCTAGACGAAGTTTACCTCTATTAATTTGGCGTAGCGATACTAGCCCCATCACATTTCGTCAACCAACCTGTAGTAAACAGGAGAATAAATTTAACGAACACAGGAATAAATTTCCATTTTTTTTCATCCAAATGCAAAATAGTTGCAATATTGAAACCCATTGCTTTCCTGCAAAAACATAACACTTTACGTCCTTCACTCGTTATACGTTTTGTGTGTATAAATGCACTAGCTGCTTCTCCTCTGATACCCACGCTAAAAAACTCCCACTGTTTAAGTGTGTTGCAGGTGTATATGAAGCGCATTCCATTGACGCCAATTATACTTTACGTATACGTGCAAACGGAAAAAAATACGGTTTTAAGGACAGTGAAGGACAGTGAATCTCTAGGGGTCATTCGTTTAAATTGGCGGTGGCATCGGCATACCTTTATTCTAGGAGGAATTTCTTTGCTGTGAGGGTGGATCACCCTTGGAATTCCTTACCTGAGACGACTGTGAGTTCGCATACAGTGGAACGTTTCACCACTCTGCTAAAAAAAATCATGCCTCAGACGTTTATTGAAGCGACCAGCTTTGGTGCATGATCTTCCGGTAACTACTATAGCCAGGTGGCTTTTAAATACCCATTAGTATTGGGCTCGAGTAAGTGGCTTTGCCCTTCGAGCTCCTTACCATTTTACACATGGTTAAACCCATTATTATTATTATAATTATTATTATACTGACTATAGTTTGTTCCACATTATGTTTGCAGAAAATTGACTGTATGATCCCACGTTTCCTTCAGCTACGAGTGCAAAAAACACATAAATATTTCTACAGTAACTGCATAGAATCAGCAAGTGTTATATCCACATGATTTTGCACTCGTAGTACAGAGAAACGTGGTATCATACAGTCGTTTTCCTGCAAACATAATGTGGAACAGACTATATCTTTAAAAAAGTACTGAATTATTGTAAAAATTGGCACAGTGACGCCAGTGTACTCCAGCGTTTGACCGTACGAGCGCTAGTACATTGAAACAGTTTCTGACTTCTCCCCTTGTTCTACCATGCTTTGAAATCGAAGCCAGTACTTACAGCAACGACAACAACGCTATATTGGCTACGAGCTAGCATCTGGAGAGATAGCTACAAGGGGCACTAGGGTGAAATGGAGAGGAAAACAATGGTACTTCTATTCAAGCCAGTGCTTTGAGAGCGGATTTCTCAGGCTTAAAAAAAACGTTCTTTAAGCCTAAGAAAGAAAAGATTCCACTTGCTAAACATTTCAGCAACTACCAAGAAATCGAAAAATTCGCGCGTTTTAGGCCTAAGACATCCGCTCTAACAGCATTGGCTTCAGTAACACTCCCTTCTTTTTCCCCTCCAGCGCCCCTTGCAGTTAGCCCAGTTACTGGCTCTAACATAGAGTTATGTATAATACTATGACGTTATTGTCACTACTCTGCTGAAAATAAAAATTCGACAAATGCCTATAAATTGATCTAATATCCTAATCTTCATAGATCTTTAAAACCAGTGGTTTTACAGACTGAGCTGTGATGACATGAAAGTCAGGACTTTATTAAAAAAAATTCCTAATAAGGTGGATGCAAATTTGTGGTACAAAATTTCGTCGAGTCGGTTGCACTTTCCATCAAATGTTATAGGTCAGAGCATGAACACTGGACAAAACTCATTGTTCCTAAAGGAACACTATGTAAGATCCTGGTTAATTTCTTTTGTTTTTGCATCTACCTTTGTGGAACAGAATGGTTAACATTCGGCACTTCAACGTACCAACCATACCATGCGCAACAACAGTTGCGAAATTGTGACATCAAGTTCTGAAAATTCAAAGATTATGAAAGATTCTTGCGTGAAGAACTAAGAAAAGTAAGCATTTGTTGGGAAGGTCCTTAATAGTTAGTGTTGTTTAAAACTCCTAAAATCTGCAAGTAGGGGGTTGTGCTTAGGCAAACGAAGCCAGTTTTACCCAAATTATACGTTACACTTTTGGAACTCAGAACACCGATAATCCGGGTACTAATCAGCCTTGACTTCCTTGAACAGCCTTAAATTTGAAACATCATAATTCAAGGCTTGATTAGCCTTACAAATTGGGAATTTTTATTGTCAGAGCCTTGGAAACGTCCTTGAATTTTGTTGGTAAGGTGTTATTGATGAAATATGTGTAATGACTGTATTAGTAATTTGCACCTGAAAATAATGAATTCAATAAATAAACAAAACTGCAATAAACAAAACTTCAATAAATAAATAAATGACGCTTCCTACTTAGGATTATTGAATGTTTAAACACCTAATGCTTCTAACTTCAAGCAGATTGGTGGGAGGTTGAAAGAGAGAGATGCCGTTTAGTGTAAGGCATTTGTGATGGTTGACGTCAGCTGAGCAAAACTTTGATGCATCCGCCTTCTTTCCTTAGTTTCCTACTTCAAGTGACATATAAATTTTACAAACTGGAATTTAATTAATAGGTAATTTAATGCACAAAAGGCCTTGAAAACGTTTTTGTCTGATGTTTACGAACCCTGACGAATGCAGACAAGCCTCAGAAAAAAACGAGAACTCCTAGAGTTTATTGTTCAACCCAGTGGTGAAATGCCAAATCTTGCCAATTCATCCCTTCATTTCCTGGTTTTTGTTTACTATATAGAGCAGTGACACGACGTAGTATTATTGTGTATAACTCTATGCTGGAGCCTTAATGGGTTAGCTGCAAGGGGCACTGCAGAGAGAAACAAAAGGGCGTCATAATGAAGCCGATGCTGTGAAGAGTGATTTCTTAGACCTAAAACGCGAGATTTTTGTTGTTGGAGAATACAACGTTATTTTAAGCCTAAGAAATCCGCTCTTCCGTTGTTTTTCCCTCCATTTTTATGTAGTGGACCTTATAGTTATGCCTCCAAAACCCATACTGGTGCCAATATGGCGGCAAATGTTACTGCTCTATAGCAATTGGGGGTTCCAAATTAAAGCTGGAATTCAAGTTTAGACGAAGGTGAAATACCCAACATGTCATTGATAACCCTGTAAATGAACCATTCTTAATTTAATCCTTTTGTCTTTACAGTGGTGATGCAAATCTACGAAGTACAAGTTTACGACGAATTTGTCATAACGGGCAATACAGCCGTACTACGATGCCATATACCAAGCTTCGTAGAAGATTATGTCACAGTATCATCGTGGATTAGAAATAACGATGAAGTTTATTCTTCACCAACCAAAGCTGGTAAGCTATGAAGTGTAGAAATTTTTTTTTAATTCGCCTGTATTCATTTTTACGTTCACCACTGCTTTTCTCTTTTATTTTTCACGTGATTTTAGTTTCTTCAATGAAACTTCTACTGTAAGGCTTGACCTCAACCTCCAACGTTAAAGCCGAAAGTTCGATGCTTAATTTCTCTGTCTTACAATATTTTCCACTGAAATTTACTACATAAGCTTTGTTGGACTTTGTGAACATTTGTCCGAACTTTATTAATTTCCAATTTATGTCATCAGGCTTGAGCTGGAATCGTGATTTTTTTTTGGCTTGTTGTGCTTGTGTTTGTTGGCACGACGCGTTTCTGCTAAGCTCTCTACAGATCAAATTGTTTGTCCCATAAAGCTGGTTCTTAGCTAATTTTACAGATATTGCACTGTGGATGTGCCCTTTCTACAAGGCCTTTTCTAATTGGTCAGTTGATTCTGGGGTCTGGGAGCTCTAAGCAATTAGATTGATTATTTTACATTGTGTTAAACATTGTTATGCAACAATGCTAATCAGCAAACGCAAGCTGCAAGACGTAGACTGAAGATTAAAGGGCTGGTTCCCATATTGGCTTGTGCAAACGTAATTGCTAAAGATACAAAACATTAAAACAAACTAATCTAAATTGCATGGTACACCACAGTAGCACGAATTAGCAAACAAACGAACTCATTTGATGCTGAATGTAAGGTTTAACTGATCCGAAGTCAAAACAGCAAAGGAACACAAATACACTCTCCTGTAAGGTTTCAAATACTGCAGTGTTGCTGTACTGTTTAGTCCACGTGAAACCTTACTGCTGTATCCGACCATTAAACACGTAAATACCATTAAAGCCAGAGCCCAAATTTCCAAACTTTTCATTCCCAAACAAACGAAGAATATAGTCTAAGGCTACATACTCCAATACATTCTTGGCTAATTTTTTTTCCGTGTTCTTTAGTCACGTCGTCTTTTTTCATTTCGTCACCCTACTGATTCTAGTACCGTTTTCAAGCATGGAATTTCATTATTACTTTCTAGGATATATCCAGGTTTTCAAGGACTTACACTAACCCTAAATTACATGTAGAGCTGTAGAGCTGTACAATCATTAGCTGATCTATCGTGTGAAAAAAAATAAAAATGGTAAAAACATTTAAATACACCGTTAAGGTTTCACGTGGACTAAACAGTAAAGCAACACTGCAGTATCTGAAACCTTACAGGAAAGCATATTTGTGCTCCTTTGCTGTTTTTATTTTGTCTCAGTTAAATCTTACCTTAAGCCCACGTTTCCCAAGCGGGGAGGCGCGCCTCCCTTCGGGGGGCGTGGAGCAACTGCAGGGGAGGCGCGAGACGCTGACAGATCATTGGTGAACTTTTTTTTTAACGATGCATCGTAAAGTTCTCGCCAATGACAGACCTATACCTGCTACCAACCATTTTTTTTTTTAAATTACATTATTGTAAAAATGTTCAATACTTACCAGTACCATTCATTTTGTTTAAGAAAATTACACAGCAATGCAGTGTCGCATTGGGCCACACGGGGAGCCCCCCCCCTCAGAAGAACCTAAAAAAGCAAGTTGCAGGGACCCCCCCCTGCATGAGGTCTTTGTTAAAACCCCCCCAAAAAAAAAGTTTTTTGAAAAATTTGAAAGGGATTCTTATGAAAAGCTGCAGGAAAATGTTTTAAATTCAAGCATATTTCTTGAAAGTGCGGTAGCTGGACCATGACGGAGAAACTTACGGGACACTACCCCCACCCCAGCCCTCTTTACAAGGGTTCGTTAGCCTGCCCCCACCCCCCCCCCCCACCCCCCCGGAAGACCTGCGACGTCCATGCCCAAAATTTTCGGGGAACAATCCGACCCCGTAGCAATGGGAGGGGGGGCGCCGTTGCATGCTAGACCCACTGGGGGGGGGGGGAATTGAGGCTTAATGGCGCGTCGACAACGTGGTCATTAGCGCCAACCTCAGTCACAGTGCAGTGGTCCGGGTTGCCACTGCACCACACATTACAGAGATATTATTCAAACCCCTAATCTAAATCTTGTCATACATCTGTACCTCCTGCAAAAATTGAAAAACACCGGACAGGAGGACAGACTTATCGCCCAATTGACGCACAATGTCATGCGGAAGATGGAAACGACGACGAAAACCATCAAGATGGCAACAATCAACAAGGAAGTGACCACTGGGGAGGAACACTGTACAAATGTTGGGAACCGCTGCCTTAAGCATCAAACGAGTTCGTTTTTGTTGACTAATATAGAAGGATTCAAGGCTCCCAAAAGCTCAGGAAAGCGGCAGCTATCCTGCGAGCTGCAGTCATCATTAGAGATTGCTCAAAGCAATTTACCGTGTCGCTTCCCTCATCTTGCTTATTACGTTTACTTTCTCCCCCCCCCCCCCCCCGTAATATGTAATATCATGAGTCCATGAAAAGTTCCGTAGGAACGATGAGTAACACACTTCTATTAGGGTGGTGTCCTAGCGTTTGACCGATGACAGAGACTCGCCTCGACCACCATTGGAACTAAACAGTGAAAACCTTCAATTTCAAAAACTAGATGGCGCCAGTAATTTGTGCCTTTTAAAACTTCAGTATCATTTACAGCTTGTTTGTGGGCTCTCAATGTTATTCATAAATTCTTATTTAAAGTATTCTTTGGAATTCTCAGATGAATAAAATTTATTAAGCTATATTCTAAACTATTTTCGGAATTATTTTTAACCAATCACGAAGCAGTTTGGTTAAAACGAACGCCATGACATGTGTTATGTAATGTGCCACTCGTGCTTCAACTAAAAAAGTGAAATCCTCCAAGTCAACTGCCAGAAAGCGACAGACGAGGAAATTCAACTTTATAAACAACAAGAAAGTAGTTTGATAATATGGCAAAGAATGTTTGCTCACTTAGTGCAATTATTTTGTTGGTGGTCCGTGTTCATACTGGAGATAATCCCCTAAACAGTAAAAAGTGTGGTAAGGCATATCTACGATTATCTGTTGCATATTTTAAGTCGAAAGACAGGAAGCTGATTATTTCTAAAGTGTGATACGTCGTATTATGATTTGTGAGATTTTCTGCTGCATTTTCTACATTCTACGACAAAACAGTGAGAAAGTGTTTAAATGTGGAAACCGTAGTAAAGCCTTTTAACTGAAGCTCATGTTTAGTTGCGTTTGGGGGCGAGAAGTGTCTTAATGTTTTTGTGACGAGAAGCCTATTAAAAACATAGTATGGGGTACTGCAATTTCTGGTGAATGAGGCTTGTTGCAACGTAAATGAATTTTTTCTACCGATCGTTCCTTAAATCAAGTTTGTAGTACGCAATTATCGTATTTAACGTGAATATCAGACGATGTATACTCGTATACAAAACGGTGTGAAAACCTGGAAATGCAACCATAGTGGTGCCGCTTTTCATACATAATTAAAAGAAATAGACAACTTTTAAATGCCAGATATTTTTATTAGTATCCGTTTTCGAAGTAAGAAATATTACAATGCATAGTCAACGTTTTTTAATGAGACACTTAAGTGAAAATTAAAAAAGCTACAATTTCGTTGTAAAAGTGTGTAGCAATGTAGTCGAATGGA
>JAHWFP010083055.1:1412-14970 GCA_023313725.1 Lithobius niger
AACCCACATAAAATACCCACAAAGGGACCCTAGCACCCCCCTGTGCCGCCTCACTAAGGTTTGACCAACAAATTCTTGCGGATCGAGAAACAAGCATGAAACTCGGCACTCAAATCATTCTTAGCATTACAAATCAAACCAAGCATGGAACCCCACGAAATATCTCATGGGGCCCCCTAGCGCTCCCCTGTGCCCCCTCTCTGGTGCTTGACCAACAAATTATTGCAGATCGGGCTAAACGCTTGAATTGCGATACACAAGTCATTCATAGTAGTACAAATTAAACTACTATGGAACCCCCTCGAGATAATCTACAAGACACCACAACAATCCCCCCCCCACCCCGTGCTCCCTCCTTGAGGCCTGACGAACACATTGTTCCAGATAGTGCTAAAAGAATGAAATCTGGTTCACAAGTAATTGTTAGCAGTAGAAATCAAACTAGCTATGGAACTTCAGCGCTTCCCCCCCTATTCCCGCTCAATGAGGTTGATTTCCGAAAAATTCTTGTTGATCGTACTGAAAGCATGCATTTTGGTACGCAGATCATTCCTAGTACTAGAAATTGAACCAGCCATGGATCCCCATGAAATACCACCAAAGCCTCCCCCAGTCGTCGTCTGAATCACTATCAGACCCGGAACCAGACTCTGAATTTTCGGCGACAACATCCTGGTTATTTCACTATCGCTATCGCGTTCAAGTTTATGAACACTTTTTTTTTAACTATACTTCTGTTTTGACTGTGGCCTAGCCTTCAAATTGGTGCTTGAACTTGCTTTAGAGTGATCGAGTGGTTTTGAAGTTCTGTTAAAATGACTAGCTTTTTTGCACACGGCTTTTAAATGGCCGAAAGTGTGGCATCTGCCACAAGTATAGTCGCGATATTTGCAGCGTGTTTTCACGTGACCGGACTTGCCGCAGCATTAGCAAATAAAATCCTTATTGGATTTAGGCTGACTAGGCGGTTTGCTAGATTTTTTAGCTACATAATTAACAGCCCTTGAATGGCTTTTCAAAACACTTTGGTCGGTTTCAGCAGATTCCAAGGATAAAGCTAAGGATGTTGTAGCCTTTAGATCCAGAGTCTACTTCAACAACTCGCATTGAATGACTTCAGATTGGATCCCCCCAATTGGGCAATCCCTAATCATTTCGCTATTAATGTCTTTAATTTTAGCGAAGTCACAATATTTAGTCATAAGCTTAAGTGCAGCTAAATATTCCCCAATACTTTCATCTGATTTTTGCGACCTTCTGAAAAACTTTACACGCTCAGATACCACTGAAGGCACTGGCTCGATGTCTTCTAAGACTTTTTTAACTAGTTCGTCAAAAGTTAATGAGTCTGGCAAATCAGGTGAAATTATATTTAAAAGCTTGTCAAACATACTCTGGCCTACAGATACCATTAGAAAATTCACTTGTTTGGCTGCTGGTATTTCTTTAGCTTTAAAATAATAGCTGATTCGGTTGGAGTATTTCTCCCATGTATCGGGCTCACAATCGAATTCTGAGAATAGACGAGCCCATGTTGACGTCGTCTTCACTACTACTAGATTCAAAATTTAAAATTAAATTTGAATTAGCTTCACTAACGCTAGGGTTCACTACTGAATTATTTCCAGTTTCACTCTTGCTACTACTTTTAGCAGCTTCAGGTGTTTTGCAACCGACACGGCATAAGCCTTACAAATTATAGTTAATTAAATTTAATTACAATCCTGTTTAACCTGCAAAAATTAAACTGGAGCACTCAAGACTACCGGTCAACTATTTAAACACAGAAATGAATCAAGCTTGACTGTAGCCTACCTAGTTTTATAAATTAACTGCCTACAAGTTAAATTTGAAGGGACTAGGCTTTGAAAAAATGTTTTTACATTCACCATTACTGCAACGTTTTATAAAACAACACTTCTGGCCTAAGCCTCAGCACAGACCAGATTTCACTTAAGTTTAAGCATAAACCTACGGTGTTAAATTTTACACCGGCACACACCAGCCCGAATATGGGCAATGGCACAATCGAATTTAATAGGGTTAATTTAGCAGCGCATTTTTCGGGCCTTCAGGTTTATAGTACAGACACGACAGTGCGTTGCTCTAGAACACTGACAAGGTAAAATTAACCATAATAAATCCAATTGCCCACTTCAGTTCTAGTTGCTAAGGTACTAAATTTAACTATTATCATTTCGTACCACACAGCTCTACCACGACAAAAGAACACAACACTGTTTGATAGGAATCCAGAGCACTAATTTTCATTGCCAAATGAAAAAAATTGCAACTTACAAATATGGAGTAAAGATGTGGTTGAAGACCTATCGGTTTAAGCTTAACATTTAAATTTTACCAATGGTACCGGCCTCGTCGCCAACTGTGATGTCCTGGGCAGGGGCACACCTGAGCCCAGCGTGGGCACCAATGGTAAAGAAAGACACGGACTAACCAGTGTCATGTGTAGGCTACAGCTGAAAAGACGCTTTACTTCCTGTGAGGAGGGGTATAAGTACAGTTTACTACAGGAAGTTATGTGATAGAATAATTGTATACAATTGAATGGGCTAACCTATTAGGTAGATTAGGGTGAACTGGGTAGGGGTTAACATATAGAGGCTAAATTGAAGACATCCATTGTGCAGCCACAAATGACGACTCCACAGAAATACTCTTTACTGAATGGGCACCAGTTACTTCTGGTGTTCCCCAGGGTTCTGTTTTAGGTCCTCTCCTTTTTCTGTTCTATATCAATAACCTCCCTGAGTCTCTTATCAGTTTCTGTCTCTTCTTGCAGATCACCTTAAGGTGTATCGCTCCATTGCTAATTCTGATGACCGTGTTTTGTTGCAACGTGACCTTGACTCCATTTTGAGTTGGGCCAACTCGAATGGTTTATCACGAATGGTTTATCATTTAATGAATCTAAGTGTAAAGTTCTACACTTAGGACCTAATAACCCAAAACACACATACTTCATGGGGTCTACAATGCTTCTTTCTGTCCAAGAAATTCGGGATCTTGTGGTTATTGTTGATGCCAGCCTGAATTCCATTCCCAGTCACTTGCTGCTTCGTCTAAAGCTAGACGCACTGGCAATTATCTTCTCAAATACTTAACATCACCTAGTTCTACTATGTTGAAGTTTGTCATCACTAATTTTGTTCGACCTCACTTTGAATATTGTATCCAGGCATGGAGTCCCTACTACCAGAAGTCGCCTCAACTCCTTGAGCGAACTTTTCGCTATTTCACAAAACGCTGTGCTTCCCTCTCTGCTTTATTTTACCATGAAAGACTCGAACTCCTCAGGCTACCATCCCTTGCTACTCGTTTTGACAGAGGCGATCTGTTGTTGGTGTACAAAATTCTAAATGGTTGTGAGGGCCTCTATCCTAACACCTTTTTCACTCCTTCTCTTTCTCTTACCACCCGGGGGCATAATCTCAAACTTCAGCGTGGACCTTTAAATTCAAACTCGAGGAAGGGAGTTTTTTCGCAAAGAGTTGTCTCCGGATGGAACGCCTTGCCATCTCATATCGTCAATGCACCTTGTGTCAATGCATGGAAGGCATTTAGTTTCGTAAATCTTTTCCTGGGCATTACAGGCATTACGCCTTTGCCGTCTTAACTTAACTTTGGTTTTCATTACTAAATTCTCAGCCTGTGCTTTTCACTTGTTAGATAGTATCATTCCGCATTGCTGATCAAAGCAAATCTGTACCAAGAGAAATATTTCTACGAATCCTGTACCCCCAAGGTCTTCACCTGGACAGCAATTTAACAATTCCTTCTTCTTTTCATGAAACTTGAGAAATCCGAATTTGATGAATAAGTAGGGTGTCTAAATACTAAGCCTTGGCAAACCTTCATTTTAATGCCATCTATAATACAGAAGTACTGACATGAAAATGTGCGCCTTGAAGTTGTTTACGTATTGTTTCTTCTGTCGCGATACTTAAGCTGCTCTCTTTTTATAGTTTTATCATAATAGTTTGATTTGTGGTTGTCTTAAATTCCCGGTTCCTTTTCCAAGTTTTTAGAACTGCATTTTACTTGCATGTTGGAAGGCATTATTCTGAAAATTCCTTTCGACTGATTTGTATGCTCATGACACGTCACATATTGTTTTCACCCTTCTGGCATGTTGCTTCATTCGTTACGGTTACATATGTTTTCCTGTTTTCTGGCATACCTCTATTATACGCACATAATAATAACTGGATGGCCTACATTTTGCAGAACTTTCAGTTTTGTGTTAACATAGCAAAATCTTGTGACATCGTCATTACTGAAGCAAAATGTTGTGAATTGTTATTAATCTACAGTTTTTTTTTTTTTTTAGATTTTGAAAATGCTTGTCCCACAACAATTTTGGCTCAGTGGCACCGCCACCTAAGAAATGCAAAGGTCCTATTTTTGGATACAGGTATTGTATTTTTGTCAAGTTTAAATGTACGCTGTATGTAAATGGCAAACGAGGCCTCGAATTCACTACTCTCATATGATTTGTAGGTGTTAAAATTACCGACGTTAACTTCAGAAAGCAGAGAGCTGTGGGAGACCTTTATCATGAACAGCTCGGTTTTACATTTTCTTCATGGAACAAGTCGATGAATGTCACCATAAAAACTATTTCCAAGTTTTTATACAATGGAAAGGAAAGGTAATTTGGCATATTGCAGTTAGTTGGTGGGCTGCAAACACGGCTTTTGATTTACTGCAAACCATGGAACTCTGAATGTGCAAACCTAATCACCGATTTAAAAAAAAAATAGCGTGTGAATGCTAGAAAAGGCAATCAAGACATTTTCAGACTGGGGAACTATTATGGCAATTCAAACCCAAACTTTCGTCTATCAATCCTTTTGCGTTCTGAAGTTTGATAAAACGTTTCCTTCTCAGGTGGTTACTGTTTCTTTTTATGCGTATTATTGTGGCACCAAACCGCGGGTGACTACAGGACAGGGCGGCAAAGTACATAAAAAAAGGAAGCACTTGGCTTGTTTGTTTCATAAAAAGAAATGTATTTGTGTGATGCTTCGCTTCTTGAAAGTATGGGCTAGACAGAACTAGATAGCAGTAAATAGCTATAGATGCTGCAGCATGTCATTTGGCGGCAATCCCCCTTTAAGCGGGCAATAACTCGAGGTATGAGCATTGTCCCCTATGACAAAAAAAGACAGTATTCATACTTTGATAATACTGCGGATTAGTGGGTTGGGCCACTAAGGCACAAGCATTAAAATTTATGTACGAAGATCCGCTACTTTTTTACCACTCTTCACTGTCCTGGTTTGGTATTCATCTTGCCGCTGCAGTCGCCAAGACGAGGTAGTGTCGGCCTGTTGATGAATTGGTTACACCAGCCTAACACATTGTTTCCTTTTGAAGGGGGAATTCCGTCCTGAATTCCGCCATTTTTGTCATCGGCTACTTACAGTCCATTGTCTGCTTGTGGAATGTCGGCTTCTTGATGGTGTTCGTCGCCGTGCCCATTGTCCACGAAACTTGGCGCCTGAATTGAGCGATGAGTCTATCCTCCTGTGTTGGGTCTTTTCATTTTTGCAGGAGGTACAGATGTACGACAATATCTAGAGTTGGGGTTTGTTTAACACAATGTGTGTCATAGTGGCAACCGGGACCATTGCACTGTGACTGAGGCTGGCGCTAATGACGTAGCTGTCGACGCACCATTAAGCCTCAATCGCCCCCTAATTACCACTAGCACTGACGGCTATTTTCTTGCTGCTTTTGTAGGTTCACTCCATCCCAACCTACCTAGGTTTACTCTATGCCGTGGCAACCACTCTTTTTCTATTCACACATCAAAACTAATTTATTACAAGTTAGTACGCAGTACAATATTTGTCTCCGTATTCCCAATATTAAGTACTCAATAAACCTCGTAAATACGAAAAAAAGCCAACCACAGAGAATCCAAGTTTTATTACTGTTAATCACATCCGAATAAAAGTCACCCATTGAAAATCCAATATTTAATATTTGGAATTACAACCGTAATATTCCAAATTCCTTCAATAATTGTGATCCAAAATAAGTATTGACTCCAACCATTTTATCTGCATGCAGTCAGTCACCAATATATTTTCACCACTTACCTCAATACACAAAACTAATCATCCGTCAGTACAGCTAAAGATTTTTGTTTCCCAATGCCAATGTACCATCGTTTGGAATTCATAGTTGACCAAAAAAAAAAAATTCATAACTACTCAACGAGACCCGTCCCCACGGGAGTCGAGTCTTTCAATGGGGCCGAGTTTCTGTTAAAATCCACAAAACCACATTCTTGGGTCCAAGTTTCGATTCATCATCAGCATCACTAATTTCGTTTTTGTCTACTCTTGAACTTGCTGTGATGTCAGACAATTTGTTGCATCCTGTGGTGACAGTTGGCACCCATTTCTTCACAATGACTGACTCCGAAAATTTCCATTGACACTAATTGCTGATTGTTAAAAGAAAAGTTACCAGTAATTAAAAAACTTCAGCAGGGATCTGCAATTTCTGCAATAACGAAACCCAACATTTTGCAATGCGTTTTGTTACAATATTTGTCGCGTTACCCATGCCACGCGAAGGGCAATAATGAATTCCACACATGACTTAGGATGAAATGCGGCTCTACTCACATCAAACTCGTCTTTGCAGGCCAAGCCCTGCCATTACAACTCTCTGCACAGATGCATTGCATTGCAATAGTTAGCATCACTTCGTAACACAAGTAATACTTAGCAACACTCAAGACAAGATCAAAACATGTCCCCTCACCTCGGAGCTACTCCCTAAGGAGCTGCACAATTTTAGTACAAGATAACAAATGTAAATCTGCATTTTTAAAGTTGTTTCCACCATAATCACCAATTCCAAAATAAAGTCTGATAGACAAACAGTAACGCTTACTTTTGCCTTCTTTCAATTTTACCAACTTGCAGAACAGAATGCACCCCCAAATGTGAAGAAAGAAGAAATTGTCCCTCAACCCTCTTGAGATTTCACAAACCTCAAACAAAGCATGGTCACATGTGAGCATCAAAGGTCTCCTAGAGAGGCAATCCCAACTCTCCATCATTTCACCACCAAATGAGTTCCAACTTTTCGTTCCAAAGTATAAAGCTGAGCAGGCATACACATATCTCAAACCAAGATCAAAATTTTGTCCCAAGCTCTCCACATTATCCATTCAAGCTCACCACAAAGTGTATGCCGTTATAAAACAAGAGCCTACTTAACAGCGAATCACCAAGGTGTCACCAGGTTGAAGAGCTTTCGCGTAAGGGAACGGAAATATTACGACTTCCATCACCGCCCTACATTCTAGTAACAGGAAGGCCCGGGGTGTCCCCAAACCCCCCCTAAACTATGGCAGAGCACACTAAAGTCAAAGAAACCACACTGTTAATCCAAGTCATGAGGAAATTTAAGAAAGTCAAATCTGGTAATGCAGCTAGGCAACCCCTACAGGCCCGCATGCTATGCTTGAGGCATGCTGAAGACAGGGTTAAAGCAAGATCAGTTACAGTACACTTGCAATTCATCACCACCAGAGCAAAACTGATTATTCAAGCAAAAGCTTATTATAAGACAGAAGATCACCCCATTTTTTCGTTTTTGTATACGAGTAATTAACAAATTGTGCCAAGTTAAATCTCAAATCATTGTTACGTTCACAGCCAGACAGCAAAGATTCTCAGATGTAAAAGTGAAACCAGATCTTGACAACAGTCATCCATACCCCAATGACTAAAGCTATGCAACATACTGAACATTTTCAAAGCATAGGTTTTGGCATAGGCTCTACAACTTCCTTTAAAAGAATGACATAACACCAGATCTAACTTGTAACACATTTTTAATAAATCATCTCTAGGGGTTATCGTTAATATATTAAGTTTTCACACTTCTAAGTTAACCCATAACCGTCTAGATACCAACGTACGCCTTCCACGTATAACAGCGAAAAACTAAGTCCCAGCGCGAGCTTTGTGAGGGGTCCGAGCAAAGCGGGCAGTCACAGCCCAGTGGTCAGCGTCGTCGGCTCCAAACGAAGAGAGTGCCGGTTCGAATCCGAGAACCGACCCGAGTCCTTTAAAAAAAAAGGATCTGAAAGTTTTTTCAGGCGGTTATGGGTTAATCTTTGGTGCGCCAATAAATAGTAGACTGAGCTGCGTGATATTCACTCAATAAAGCAACCACCCTTTACCTTTTCTCAAATGGAGATTTAAATGCTACAACCAATTTAGCACCGCTTCTTTGCTTCTTAGCCTGCCGTTATCGTCTCTCGGTTCGATGACGATCGAACCGTACCGTCCACCACGCCTTATGCTGAAGCCCTTGCAATAGATTTCCTCTCCCCAAGTTTCCCTTGGAGTCGTTTTTCTCCAACGGAAGTCTGGCAACATCACGTAACCAGCGCATGCTGCGCTGGAATCTTCTTATACTGAAAGAACACATAAAACTTTCTCGAACGTCCAGTTTAAAACTGCATTTCTTTGCATAATGAAGACTTAGAATAACTGCTTGCTTCTTTAGTATTTTAACGATTTGTATTTTTACTTTCTCTCACCCATTGCCATTAATGCTGTCTTTGCGATTGCCGCCGGCGCCTGGCGACCAATAGTTCAAATCTCGTGCATTTTGCTCATCATGCGGCCAAATCGTGTAGTAACAATGTCCGTTAGCTTCACTGGCATTTTAATTGTCGTACGGCAGAAAACAAAGTTCGTATTTCTTGCTTGTTGCAATAAAAGTCTCTTCGTGATGTGAGTGAGTGATTTACGTCATTGTTTACAATCGTTAAGCTAAGCTATCCTATACTTTTTTTCGGCTCTGAGCCACATTGAAGCTTCTGAAGTAAAAATTCCCTGAAACATCCTACATTACAATCACATGCGTGCCATTTCATTATTATTTGTGCCGTTTTATTACTATTCTTTATGCCATTTTTCTTAATACTTGTGCCATTTTACTTCTTCAATAATAACATGAACTTCACATGTAATCAAATCGACCTTACTATTTCAGTAATATTTAGCAGTTTACTCTTCACTTCCAAAAAAAATTGTACATAGCAATGTAAACCTTTTACTTCATCATATAACCTAAACATTATGTTTAACTCATTATAGGCTACCCTTTCGCCCATTTCTCTGTGTGTGTTTCAGTTTTCTCTGTAACATTCTTACTGTCTCATCAATGAGGCTAGCAATCTTACTAATTGCCATTCAAAACTTTCATTTGTTTCCCATTTACAACTTTGGGCGGGAAATCAAAGTTATTAAGCTGAGTTTTAAAGACTCGTGGAACTTAAAAATAAGGTTTTCTCATGTTTTGCTAACAGCTCCACAATGTTGAAAGTAAATCATTATAACTAATTCTCCTCTCGTAAAATTTATGTTAATTTAGATCAAATGAAGAGAGGGACACTTTGCTTCGCATTAATGCTACTTATCATCATTCTGCTTATTACTTTATGTCACATTACGTCTGCTTTACTTGTTAGTGTTTCCATACTCATTTCACAATGAAAATCATGCCTATTTGCAACCTTAAAACTTGTATTTAAGTCTCCATTATACTTTCATAAAATAAACTTGACTCTTGCTTAAAAACACTTACAATTCACCATCTGCTGGTACTAACTCGGTACCAAACTCTTCATTTGTTACATTTACATCTTTTTCAGCTTGTCGTCTATTATTCACCTTTCTTTTCTGTCTCAACAATTTAAGTAACTTAACGAATGGCTGTGCGTGCTTCACATAACAAATAGCTGCTACAACGATTATCAGTATTATTACTATTCCAAAGCCATACCATACGTAATAAATCAAATTTATTCTTTGTTTCGCTGTCATTTCTTTTTCTGCTTGTGTTAACTGCTGTTTTACATTCATTAATGTTTCTCCATCTAAGTGCAAATTCGGCAATCTATCTCTTAAACTCACATCAAAATCAGTATCATTCCATAGTTTTGAAAAATTACTTAGAAACGAAGTATCTACAATTTTCCAAATCCCTTCTAATGGTGGTATGAACAAACTTTCACCTTTTACATTAATACTTGATTTTCCTCTCAAAAATGGTATTAACTTGTATTCAATGCCTTCTAAAATGCAATTCTTGTTTACCTTAATTGTGCTTAACCCTTTGTTTAAAATTAAGCGTTTCACCTTTGTTTCTGTTGTTCTGTCATCTTTACATATTAACTGCATTTGAATTTGCTTAAATGTACTGTAAATCCATTCATCATCCCTTATACGCAAAAAGAATGTTTGTGGGCTTTTTAACATTTTCTGCTTACATAGTGCTTTCACTTGTTGTATATCTCCATTAAACATAGCTTTTTCACATGCTGCGTGTGATGATTTTCTTATTACTTCTGTTGTATCACATGTTTCTTTGTTATCCGTCAAGCATTTTACAATTGTATCCATTGTCAATAAAACATAATGTTGTGTTTCCATTTGAATTCCCACATAACTATACTTATTATCATACTGCATTGCAATGTCTGAGTTAGTCTGAAATACAGGGAAAGTAGCCACTTGAAAAAATCGGAAAAGACCTTGCGAAGAAACCAACGGAATTTTAGCAAAAATTCTCAGTTTCCCAGTTGACAAAACTGTGCTATCAGTTTCAATAGAACGATAAAAATGATGCACCTCGCTTTGTTCTACACCGTACAACAAGCGATGGTTCCCTGGTAGTAAGCCTGAAATCTCAACTAGATTTCGCTGTAACATGACAGGGTTTACAAAATATGTAGATAATCGATGCACTGCCAACATTTGTAGTGCGCTTTCAAAAGATTGGAGTTCGTCATGCATATATGCAGAGCTGTATTCTCCAAAAGCCTTGTAGCCATCGACAACCATAACAGTATGTCATAAGTGCGCATTCTCATATCAAAGTCTCTTAGATTCTGTGACCACTTCTCCAGTACCTCAGTATTTCTTAAAACTTGTGTTCTTGTATGATTTAAAACTGTTACTAATCCATTTAATGCATTTTGGTGTTTAAACATCGTACTTTTCATTACTTCCACTTGTTTATTTAATTCTAAAATCTGTGTTTCGTCTGCAACACCAAATAAAAACTTAAGTATTGTTCCACCTACATTTATTAATCCTCTTTTATCTCTTTGTGTACTAGTATTGCCTTCTGTTGCAAGATCAACTCTTCTAAAAACTAATTCACTTGATGCACTCCAAATATAAGGTTTTGTGGTTCTAATCTCTGGTTTGCCTGTTGTTACTTGTGTTGTCTCTGTTGTATATACTTGCTCTGTGTTGGGGGGCAGTTTCCCTCTTGTGACTTGTACCTTCTTACTTAATTTTGGTCTTACTTCTTTAATGTGATCCTCAGTTACTGTTCTACTTGTCAAATGTGTTGCAATCTTTAAAGTCGTTAATTTATCTTGTGCTTCTGTTATTAGCCTCTGAATGTATTCTAATTCATGTGTTGCAATAAAATCTACAAGTACAGTTAAGTTTCCATAAAATGTCCCTTTAGACAATTTCTCTTTTAATCCCTTTAAAGCCTGTATTAAATAATGAATTCCCCTGTCTAACTGTTTTGTTTCAAAATCGATAGCAATTACCCATAATCCATTTTCCAAATATTTTTCCATCACTGGTGCAAAAACCACTCCTACATTTAAGTCATGTTTCTCTGAGTCATTGTCTGTGCCCGTACTGAAAAACAAATCCACCTGTGCGTGAGTAATTAGTCCGAAAATAAACATCACTGTGATCACTTGATTCATCATTGTACTGTCTGTCCCTGTACATTGGTTTAATTCGACACGTGTTTTGCAGCTACCTGCAGCGCAGTGTAAACGTTCTCCCTTGTCACAATGGCACGTTTAAATTACTTGTTCCTGCCTGTCCCTGATTCTCTTGTGGAACTACGAGATCAAATTTCTTCCCTTCTCTCTGCACCTCTGCAAGTACAGAATGAAAACTCGAATTGAAGCCTTGCAGAGTGAGAGGCAAATAAAACTATTAAATTAACTTTGATCAAACTCAAACGAATTAAAGTTGCTTGCTTTCTAAGTTCAAACCTATGTCAATACATCTCCGGAATTATTTTCTAGTCTCTCCTTAAAACTTACATTTCCATTTCAAAATTTAAAAGACGAGAAAGAAAGAAACTTTGAAAAGGGTTTTTCATTCCATAATTAAAATTCAAGTTAACTATTTAACTCTAAAACATTATCTTTCCTTCTAGCTTTTCTACAGTTATACTTATCAACTTGTTACCTTCAGAATCTTGAATTTTCAACATTCATTCCATTTTCCAAAATATTTTGAGCTCAATTTTGATTCAATATTCTTTTGGGCATGCCCAGTCACACACATTCATGCAATGAACCAAGATTCTGAAGTTCTGAAATTAGACTCTTTTCAACTTGAATATCAAATTTTAGCAGTCTCAAATCCTTAAAAAATTATCTGTGGTTAAATTTTTTTTTTCTTTCTTTCTCTCCTTCCTCACTTAAGGGTTAAATTTTCTTTGACCTCGCTTCCTCCACTCATTGTTTATGTGACTTATATAAAAAAAATAATAAAGCGATTCATTCATTCCAAGCAAAAATAAAATAAAATAAGTGCTAGAAAATCATAATACCATAACTATCAGAAAATCAATGTGTAGTGTTTTCAGTGTCTTTTTGTACTGTTATGTGTCTGTCTGAGGCAAAACCTTTCTTGATCTTCTTAAATGTGCTTTGGCAATACCCATGGGTGGCTTTCTACATCACCTCTTGATCTAGTTTGATAACCATGTGTAGGTTCTGGTGGGGGTGGGGGTGTGGCAACAATGGTGGGGGTAGTTCCGGAGCTATCCCTTGACCTGCCTGTCCCAATTCTCCTCCTGTGGGTGCTGTAGACGTACTGGGGGTGGGGTTTACGATACTTCCACTTCCACCCGCTGTTCCTACATTTACAATTGGTGGTGTTGCTGCTGTGCTTGGTATCATTGCTGTAGGCTGAATCTGCCTTTGCCCCTGATTAAAAGGTAAAACAAAACCTTGCAAATCGTCTGTCCATGTAGTTTCATCTTGTGCTGTTTCTTCATTTTTCTCGTTTTCTTCTTTCTTTTCTTCTGCTGTCGTTTCTATTTCTTCATCTGAGGATTCATAAGTGGATACATCTATTTGCAAAAAGTCTGGGTGCGCTTTCTTTAGGCGATTTATATGTACTGTTGCCTCTACTCCACTCTGTTGGTTCTTTATCGTTACAGCCACCTCTGAAGTGATTTTCTGTATTACCCAGGGTCCTGAATACTTCTTTCTGAACTTGTGATACTCTCCCTTTTTGGTTTTACATTCCAACACGTAGACTATATCTCCAACTGTCAGTTCTTTTTCCTTGGCTTTTCTGTCATGATACTTCTTGTACTCTTTAGCTGCTTCTCCAGATTTCTGTTTTGCCAGTTCCCTTGCAAATTCTGCTCTTTGGGCCATTTGTTTGTCTAGTAGTGGGTCTACATCATAGTTCATCCTTCTTGGAGTTACATCCACTGAAAA
>JAHWFP010083060.1:18190-44254 GCA_023313725.1 Lithobius niger
CTAATGCCGAACTTGCAGTTGCTTATCGACGATACCTGATACAAGGAAAAGGAATGATTCCTAGTGCGAAGCCCGTCATCGTCAGCAATGTTGATTGTTACGTCATGTGTGCCACGAAGTGCTCGCTGGATCATCTCTGCATGTCCTTTTATTATGGTAACTCAGAATGCGGACTGTATCACACCAGAGAAATGACCTTGACCTATTCTCCTGTCCACAATTACTATTACCACAGAAGAGAACCTGGAGTCTGCGACATCTGTCCCTACAGTGCAGATGATAGGATCTACATGTACGGTAGGTATTTCTAACTAAGTACATTTTTAGGTAAGATAAGTACAGATTTGAATAGCCTTTAGTGTTTTTATTTCAGTCTGGGGTTTTAGAGCAGGAAAGGAGGGTGACATTCTTATTTAGCTGAAAAATTTTGACACTAATGCCATGCTTATTAGAGCCTGTATGAGCACGAGCATTGGGTCTGGGTGCCTGGTCCCTAAATATCTGGGTATCTGGTTTTCCCAGTATTTGAAATCGATAACCCACTGTAAAAAGATGGTGGCAAACGCTTTTTGCCATTTGGCTTTTCGCTGTTCGGACTTAATACTTACCTATAAGATTGTTCACGGTCTGTTTTCGGTGGACTTACCTCATTTTAAATTTAATACTTACCATTCAACTCTTGGTCATCCATTCAAGCTACAAGTTCAGACATTGAGACTTGAATGTAGACGAGATATTTTTGCGATGAAGGTGATAGCACCTTGGCACTCACTTCCTGATATTGTTGTTCATGCAGTCGCAGTGGGAGCCTTTAAATTAGCCCTTGACAAAGTCCCTCTTGTACGATTCTTGAAGCGACAATATTAATTCTAAGTTCTGTTGGAGCAGCATTAGTCGGCATGTTGTCCCTCCGTATTCCATACCTAAAATATTTTTATTGATTATTGTCATCAGAAAAAGGATTAGGAGTAGGAGCCACGGAGGCTAACAATCTAAAATGTTACAAAGCTGCACCATGTAACAGTGTTGCAATAAGGAGGCGAGATGCACATTTTCTGATTAGTGTTCACTTGAATAATGTGTAACGATCCTTAGGCATGCTATGTACGTTACGGCAGGACCTGCTATTTTAAATAATTTTAAGGCTCTTCAGAACTTCTAGGCCTAATTTTTAGCTGCCGTTTTAATTTTGTAAGCGGTAACTGCCGAGAACTGCATTAGAGAATAAGCTGAATCATTCATGCAACACGGCTTGAGAGTTCAAGTTACTATAGCATCTGAGATTATCGATAATATTAGATGCAGCCATGTTGTTTCATGTTGTGGTATAAACAAGTCGTTTGCTGTATACTCTCGTTTTATAGAAACCACTTCATGCCGCAGCGATTTGAGGTTTCAAATATAGAATTCCAGTCGCTAGTGAAAACGCCATTTTGGTCGCTATGTTGAATGGAATTCCATCAAGCAATCTTTTTCAAATGAAGCAAATGTGTGTCTTTACGGAATCTGCTTGTTTTTACGATTGTCTGCCTTCTTGTAGTGGTCAAAATGCGATAATCAAATCTTATTATTTCGTTGAGTTCTGTCAAAAAAGATTGTTAGCTCAAAAAAAGCAATGATGTTTTAATTTGCCGGTTTTTTAAAGTTTAACTTGATTACCAGCAACACAGTGTTCTTTTCTTCGGCATTCCTTATCTATTCAGGATTTCAAATTTACAGCGGCCAGTGTAACATTGATAAACACGAAAAAGAGTAATTTCGTGTGTTATAATTGATCGTTTTACGGCAAATTCTAGATTAACAATTGTTGGTCAAGGCAACAATGTGCCAATTTCAACTTTTTGCGCGCAAAAGAATTAACACGCTTGCCCATGTTCATTGATACCGTCCAAATTTTTAAGTTTCATTGCTTAATGACTGCCTAAGCGAAATATACACATAGATGTACGGGAAAAAACCTGGCATCAGTTCACAAGGATCCTGAAATTTTTTAATGTTGTGCTTTGTGGAGTCCTTCGTTGAAAATGAAACTCGTGGTGAAGTTTTTTTTTACCATCACATACACTATTTAAACCGAGTCAACTTATTCATATCCGTAGTTTCAATCACACAATCCAATAAATCCGAAACCTGCGCATATCGTCATAAAAATCCCCAATGACCTCTGACTGTTCAAATTCAGAAATAACATCACCAATAAAAGTCAAAGGTAACAGCATCTTGGCAGATTAGTACGCAGCAACCTATACAGTGACCCAAAAATGGTTGCTGTCAACTCAAGGCGATTGCTTTTATCACTCAAGTTGCAGGGTAAAAACGGTACTCCAAAGTTTATTGGTAATCGATCTACATAAATAGAATTTTACAGACAAGACTTGTACTTTACTTGCAGCTTTTGGGTTCATCTACATCAATCTTGAATGGGTTCATCCACCTTTGGGTTCATCTACATCAATCTTGAATGGGTTCATCCACCTTTGGGTTCATCTACATCCACCAAATCACCTACGTGTAAACATGGCCGTGATTACACATAGATGATCAATTTATTATTGATGAGAAGCGGCCATTTTGTTTATTCAGTCAAGCTAGCAACTATGTTGTTGCTGTACGAATACATCTAGAATTGTACGAGGAGAACATATATGTGACCAATATATGAAACTCTGCAACTGCAGAAATACTAAACACAAAAGAAACATTTAGAGCACTGATTTAGCACTGCAAGGAAATGAAATCCAATCTATCTTGTAACTTGCAAATGTATAAGGCCAAGTTGACTGCCATAAAACATTCTTCTTAATATCTGCGTCATAAAGATGGGGACTAGGTTATGTGATAGTTTGTCCTACACGGGAGGGGAACAGATGGTTGCTAAACTATTATTACCTCAGAGGAAACAGGAAAAGTGCGATATTAGCCGCTCCCCGGTTCACCTTGGGCTGATTCTATGCTAGCTTCAGCACTTCCCAAGTTATACAAATTTAGCGAAATGTAGCCTTAGAAGGCTTGTTACTACAGTTCCAAATATGGTTAATGATATGCTTCTACCACTCCCAAACTGACATGACAAAAATATTGGCAAACACTGATGATGTAGATGCAGGTATAAATTTCAATTTACCTCTGATCCAAACACACAAATACTATTGAAAATAATATTGAATGTTACTGATGATGCTCTGTTATCTACTTGAGGTTTTCTAGTTTGAGGAGCTCTTGCTGGTCAGATCTTGGCAGCCCATCAGCGATCTTGACCCATGGTGCCTTATCTCTGACAAAGATGTGGAATTCAACTCGACTGCCTGGATCACCATCAACTGCACCCAAACTGACAAAGATACTCTTGGTCAAGATGTCGGCTTTGTAGAACAGGCTGGATCCACAGACACCACAGAAACAACGTCGACCAATACCGGACGAACGGAAATCTCGCAGGGTATCCTCCTTGAGCATCTTGAAGTGTGTCAACGGGACGATTCCATAAGTGCCAAAATCGGCTCCGATGCTCTTACGGCACATGGTACAGTGGCACGAGTGCACGTGGCTTAGGGGTTTGGTATACTGAAATCGGACTCCACCACACAGACAGCTCCCAGTTGCTTTGTAGTCTGCCATATTTGTTACATCCGTTAACTGAAAGTATAAAATGGTAAAGAAATGTAAATTAGCTGTAAATATTAGTATTAAATGACGAAATGCAATGCAGCTATCGACACGAAGTTATGTTAACTCCGGAATTTTTTTAAATTCTGACCCCTGTGTTGAACCCGGAATTACAGTAACTCCAGATTCGTGATTTGCTTTAAAAGTGTCTGAAAAAATCCGGAATTGTCGTAACACGGATTTACCGTAACTCCTGATTTTGTTGATGATTAAATAACGTCCCTGCCTCACTCGTGCTGCCGCACTCGTTGCGGCTGTACATATAACATCAGAAACCATGTTACTACAATTCCGTGTTACTACAAATTCGTGTTACTACTATTCCGGATTGTTTCAGACACATCTAAGCAAATTACGAATCCAGAGTTACTGTGATTCTGGGTCCAACACAGGGTTCAGTATTTATGAAAATTCCGGAGTTATCGTAACTCTGTGTAGCCACAATTCCGTGCCCCCAAACGGAGAAGTGATATTTAGATATCACATCTGCTCTGGATATCATGCCTGCTTATGAATTAATGAAGATCGCGCCTGCTCCAGATGTTAAAAAGGACATTACAGCCTTGATTAAAATTAAGAACAGCCCCGAGAAGAGCTTGTTTTACTTAAGCACTAATGTGGCATGCACCTAATAATGAAAGTGACTTGTTTCGGAGCTGCTTGCTTGATTCTAAAATTCCCCTATGGCATACAGTGGCATTAAGAAACTGCACATCAGACTACAACGAAAAGGATGTAACAAAAGTACTCTTGGAATGTTATTAAAAACATTTTCATTATTTTTAATTTATTTCGTAAATGTGGAGCTTTTCAATTTGAATTACACGTAAACCAAATTGTTACACATTGAATGCACGGTTATTTACCACTAGTCAAGCCCACTTGGCCCTCTGTCCTGTAATTTCACTTTATTGTCGTACCCCATCACTGTTAAAGATTTCGAAAACATCCATTATCGTACAAGCAATAGGCTACTCAATGACGAAATATGTTGTTGTTGTTACTTAAAAGAGCCGAACCCAAAACAGGTTATTTGCCCCACTAGAGAAGAGAGGGATAATTTGGGGCAAAATAACCAAGTTCGATTCTGAAGCGCCCCATCGTCGTTCAAGCAACGATAACTCAACAACGAATAGCCCTTCCAGACACCAACCATTAAACATTTTTCGTGTCCAGAGGACTGTTGCTTGATTCCAAAGAGCCCCATCACCGTTGAGTGACGAAAACTCTAAACGAATACCCCTTCTCCAAGCAAAGAATAACAATGCTGTCAACAATCATGACCAGAGTAGTAATGGCCATATCGGAAAACGGGAGGTTTCGCGTGGGGCCTATTCTCCTAGGGTCTGTCGGGGGCGTATTGAATTTGTTCATGATGTGACCGATTTCAACGAAATGCCACAAGTGAGGGGCCTACGTTAACCATTTCCCGGGCCTAAATGGCTCTCCCAGTACGCCTCTGATCATGATATATTTGCGTAAACATTGTTGCCCGCACAGTCGAGCTATCTGAGCAAAACAATGGACTTTGTTGCACGCGCGGCATCCCATTGTTGTCAGACTGAGATCGTGAAATTGGATGATAATAGGTTATCAGCCTCTTTCCCGGGAAAAGATGGCTCGGCCCTGTGGCCCTTAACAGCTTATCAAGGTTCATTGCTACAACAAGACAGTGACAACCATAACTTGTCGTCGCATTGTTGATTGCATGGGTCCATTGTTGCCGGGTAATTTTGTTTGTTATTTGAATCAAATCCATGTTTGCATGAAGCCATTACTCCTTAACAATTTATCCCACTAGGGTAATATTGGCGACTGGCTATAGACAACTCACACGCCAAAAAAACTCACAAATTAGACGATTATGATGTTCGATTATTGAGTCAGTTTCTTCATCAGAAGGGATCTTTAGCCCTTTCTTCACTGGAAAAAAGGCCCTGGTCAGGCCTCGACCTAGTCGCGATATTGCCTAGAGCCTTCCACACAGACTCCCAACTGGAAACTGCACTTTGTTTTTATCGAATTCCGATCCAGATACTTCGACCCGGACCCCATTTTTCAGTGTGAAAGGACACGGATTTCAACACCACATTAAAGCAACGTTTTAATGCTACCAGTGCTGACATAATATTAGGAGGTCTAGAGGGTAATAAGGAGGAGGGGATGGGAGGGAAGGAGGTGGAGGAATATCGTGGTGAGAAAAAAACGAATTAAAGCCCGGACTTGGAAGCGCCATTGTGGAAGGTTTGGTGATCGGGGTTTACTCATTGCAAGGATCGTAGTTTTTTCCTGTGGGCCTAAGCTGGGGCCCAAACAGCGAGCACGGTGTTTGGCACCCAGTGTGGAAGGGTTTTAGATTCACGACCTTATTCGTGCAGCTTCGAATTTGGGACTTACTCTTACACATTGACTTTTTTTTTCATTTTAGGTAGTTCTTCATTCGTAATTTGCCCGGCCCTGGTCAACTTTACTGTAGCGGCAGATGCCTGTTCATGTGTTGGAGGAAGACTGGCCTACATTACTAACAATTCAACACAAACTTTTGTGCAAGAAATGTTCAAGGACCACAGGGCAAAAAGTATACCCATAGATGTCTTTGCTTGGATTGGAATCAAGGGAACATACAATCCTTACAGGTGGTTTCTAATGAATGGCCAAAAAGCAACTTATTTCAACTGGGCTGCCAATGAACCCAATGGCAATGGCAATCTAGCTTTGGCACCGCACACATTCGGTTCTTACCAATGGGTAGATGAAAATATTAACACCCAACACTCGTATGTATGTGAATATCCAAATAACATCTAGGGTTTTCCTCAACCATCCATCATCGAACACAACGTCAGCAGCAGAGCCGTTGCTAAAAAAAAAATGCCAGGGAAAAAGGATGGGCAACTGGGCACATTTATATCTCCCCAACTCACAATTTTTATACCTTTCAACACATACTTAATACAAACATGCGTCAATATTTCATCTCGAGCTTTACTCTAAGCTCGCACAGTGGGTTGCAACAGTAGGTTGTCAGTGTCTGCGAAAAAATGTAAAACATGTAAACAATTGTAAATAACAAGGAAAACTAGTCAAATTAACTTCCTTTTTAACTTGTCAGGGTTATCTCGAGATGGAGAAGAATAATTTTGCTAGGAAATATCCGATGAAAATTAACTTATTTTGACACAAAGCGTGACCGGTTTTCGCTTTCCAGTGTTGATTAAACGACGGTAGAAAACATCTCATCTCGCAATGAGAATTCAAGTTTTTTTTTAACCCGTTAATGCATTATTCTGCTGCAGTGATGGAATAAAGCGTAACGATGTTGGTGTCGTGCACACTTAACGGTGATGTTAGTATTATCTGTATCGTAAACCCACATCAGTTTAAGACGCGGCGGCAGAAATGCTAAAAAAAAAACTGGTTAAGTTTTGGCATTTGCTATTGCCCAGAGGATGAAGACCTGATTAGAACGGGCAAATGACTTGGTAACGAAATGTGTTTAATGGGTAACAACAGTCTTCTCTGGTTTATTTAGCTGACATATCGATTCGTGACGGTACAGGTTTTGGCATAAAACGGGGCTCGATACATAATGATGCTTTAGCAATTGAAACTAGGGTTCCTGGCGGGGCTACGTTTTGATATTGTTACTTGGCACATTATTCATAAAAGTTATTATTATTTTGGATGCTCAGCTCATATTACGGGCATATTGGTACTGAAACTTCTTTAATAGTACACTAGAATTTAAATGATTGCATTACCCCTTTTGGAACACAAGATGACGGCCATAGATATCGGGGCTGCTGGGGAGAAAAGCGACTTGAACCAAAGCCACCTACAGTAAAGGCCGGATCAGCTTTGCTTCCCACAATGCTCCGCTAGAAGGCGCGACAAATACCGACGCGACAAGTTTGCCAAGTGGCGCCATCGGTTGACAGAATTTGTAACCCTCGTCGGTTAATTTGAAATTTCGCCGCATGTGTAGAGATGGCAGCACCTAGCAAACTTGCGCTTCTTTCTATGTCAATGGTTGATTTTACGTGCCTATTTTGTCTTGATCTGATCCGGCCTTTAATGTAGGTGGCTGTGCTTTAACGTGTCGCGTCGAAAGATAAAAGGGAAGAAGAAAAAGTAAAGACCAGGATAGCACACGGATACAAACGTGGCACTTAACCGCAAGATTAAACCCAGTAACAATCGACATCACAGTGTACCAAACAACGATTGTTTGACGGTCAGATTTGGTTATGTATATCTTAGAATTAGGACAGGGCACATGCCTTCGGGGAGGGGCCCCAATAAAATTATCACCAGATCCTAATACAATAAAGCCTTAATATTTATAAAGGCCTTTACCTGCGAGTTTACAAACCGCAAAGTGAGGCAAAACTAAGCTATAGGAGTGTAACACAATTAAATTACGTTACCTCCCACAGTTTTAGCATAGCGTGCATTTTGTGTTTGTCGAATCGAAACAAACCATTGAATGCTGGCATTTAGAAATCCTTACGATATTTATACTGCAGTTGGAATTGCTCTCTCACACAAATCTAGTCCGGAATGCCACGTGCATTATATCGTGTCTTTCGAGCTACAAGGAGAGCATCTCCGTATGTTTCGTTGCCATGGTTGCCAAGTATGGACAACTCGAAAGGCACAAGCTTTGTTAATAATGAGAACCAGAAAATAACCAGAAAATGTAGTGTTAAATAAGTGAAGACTCGTTGCGAGATTGTTGCAAAAATACCCCTAACTCTGTTTTCAACTAAATGCTGCCTAGGCCATACCGCTGTGCAACTCTCTTTTGGCAAGGACAAATTAGGGAATATTTACGCAATGACTCGCTTTTGTAATCTCGAAGCTAGAAACTAGAAATCCTCTGAAATTCCAATATGGTGGCGGTTTTAGTTCTGAGTTCGTAACGAAAACAGTCGATGATGCGAGCTTACAAGCGACTGGGAAAATTGTTTCGCGAGGAGAAATTCTTTCTCTTATTGTCATTAATTACAGGACTGCAAGCATTTGCTCACCCAATGTCGGATTTAGCTAATACAGAGAGCGCTGCTACCATGGCAACAACACCTTTGCCATCGCGATTAAATTCTAGCTGCGAGAATGCAAAGGCGAGTCGTTACATAAACGAACCCTTAGACCTATAGAAGGAAACGAAATATTGCCCAATTCTCACTGCGTGTTATTTTGCACATTTCTTGGTGGGGGAGGGGGGGGAGACGCCCAAATTCGAAAAGAAATGCGGGGGAAAAAACGATTATTCAAAATTAATGGGACTTAAGCTCTCGTCAGCTTTATTAGAGGGTCAGTTCCCTCTTTCCTTATCCCATCCACCCCATTTCGCTAGCTATGGCTCAACTCAGAATAAGAAAACACTTTACAAGGGCAGTTTTAAACAATTCACTTAGAGGAAAACAAATGAAACTGCAGCAGGATTTCAGTGGTTTTCACTGTTTCAGTGGTTTTCAATGTTTTCGCTGGTTTTCTGTTTTCACTGATTTTTTACTGTTTTCACTGTTTTTATTGGCTTTCACTGGTTTTCACTGTTTCTACAGGTTTTCATTAGTTTCACTGGTTTTCAATGGTTTTCACCGTTTTCACTGGTTTTCAGTGTTTTCCCCGTTTTCATTAGTTTTCACTGGTTTTCAGTGTTTTTACTGTTTTCACTGGTTTTCTCTGTTTTCACTGATTTCCACTGTTTTCATTGGTTTTCACTGCAGTCCCCGTGCGCAACTTAAGCCGTTCTTTGTTGTGTGATGACCTTCGCTTTGAGAGGTGTTACACATTCTTTCTCCTTTTTTTAAAACAAATTTATATGACGTGGTCTTCGTTTTATTAAAGAATGAATTTAATTTTATGCGTAGTTTAGCAAGCATCGAATTTCTGACAGAGATGGAAATGACCCATGGCTCACAACATTTCCGTGGGTCACAAAACTTATCCATTACCAAAGACCCACGGAAAATCGTCTAACACGAAATTCGTATAATGGGAAATCGTAATGTCCCTGCCTCGCTCTTTGCATCTATACATACAACATCAAAAACCGCAGTCGTATTATTGTCCAGTTAGACTGTTACCCATTATGCGATATTCAGTTTAGATGATTTTCCATACTTTTTATTTAGGCAGACATTAGACAATTCTTCCCATTAGACGATTTTCAAGTTAGACTTTCGTCCGACGCCCCGTTATTGTTTAGTTTAAGGATGTTCAGAATGGTAATGAATCGTTTATAGGCGGCCCACCTTTGTCACCGCCTCATGTGCCACTCTTCATTACTGTCAATTAGGTATAAGCGATGAGGAAGGAGAATCATGGGAATAATCAGGTGGAGCGTTCAATCCGTGTGAACCTGGCAAAGGATGGAAAGGATGTGGGTAATCTGGCAATAATGGAAAGGATAACAATTTGGTCACTTTTACGAAGAAGGTGGAAATGGATGTTGAATCATTCAAATTTCGCAATGAGAAACGTATTCTTTTCCATTTTTGCGTGATCATTTTTTAATTTTCGAAACCATTCTTGAAATGAAAATGAAAAAAATCAGCGATTTGTACGTTTAGAAAATCATGGGTGTATACCGTAATGATTGACGGTATTAACAGTGTAGATAGAGCCTATGAATTTATGTGTAATCATGTCTTTTTTTCCCCCTTGTTTCACTGTTTTCGTCTTCATGCAGAATTTGTTGTTACCCATTGACACCTTAATTACTTTCCTTTAATGGTTCTGCGTTGCATACGAGTTTACTCTGCAACACACATTATCACTCTTGTAAGAACTTTGCCATTGTGTCTAAATAAATGCTTTGGAATGAAATAAACGTTATCGGTTTTTCTGAGTGCTATTGCAAACAGCGGTGTGTCCCCTTTCAAAAACTTCAACGGTGAGCAGATTCCAGAATGCTTCGTCGGTTATGGGTTTGTACGTTTACATTTTGCAAAACATCACAAAACTAAAAGAAAAATAGGGACAAATACATGAATGTTTAACTTATGTAATAGTGGTTGTTTTGTTTGTACCATACGTTAAACTAATATTTTATGAATATTTAATACTAGAGGAAGCCCGTGCTATGCACGGGGCCGGTCATGAATTAAGTTTACGGACACATTTCCTGGGACATTTTCCTGGGACATTTTTCCGGCACTCTTCCCGACGACTTGTCAGAGTGATCGACCACTCATGCCTGCCTCCTGTTTGCATGCAGGTAGAGTGGGAGAGTGCATTTTCAATGCGGGAGCGAGGAGGGGAGAAGTGGTTTTCCTTTTAGCCTTCCTTTTAGCCGGCCTCCAAGATTATTATATAGATTTATCGTAAATGCCAAAAACAAATCTGAACCGATTAGGGACCGGTCATTAGGAATGTCTTGGTGGTGGGAAGGGGGGAAAGGAAGGAATTGAAAATGTGACCTCAGCTTTTTCAAATGTTCGATGACCCTCTCCTATGAAGCGCCGTTTGTGCCTAAAGTAAAAAAATTAAATATACCAAAAAAATTGTTTGCAGAAAGAAAATTAATCCGTAGAAAAATACTAAAAGAAAAAAGAAAAATTTGTGGAAAAAAACGTATTAAGTTAAGTTAAATTAAGTTAAGACGGCAAAGGCGCAATGCCTGTAATGCCCAGGAGAAGATTATGAAAATAAATTATCAAATTGAGCCTTCCATGCATTGACACAAGGTGCATTGACGATAGAGACAGTAAGGCGTGCCATCCGGAGACAACTCTTTGCGAAAAAACTCCCTTCCTCGAGTTTGAATTGAAAGATCCATGCTGAAGTTTGAGATTATGCCCCCGGGTGGTAAGAGAAAGAGAAGGAGTGAAGAAGTTGTTAGAATAGAGGCCCTCACAACCTTTTAGAATTTTGTACACCAACAACAGATCGCCTCTGTCAAAACGAGTAGCAAGGGATGGTAGCCCGAGGAAAAACCGTTGTCACCCCCTACACAAGGTCTAAAAATATTCTTATCCTCACCTCCACCGAAAAAGCAAACTGTTCTTATGCCTTTTTAGATTAAGTGTAGACGATTTCTTCTGGACTAATTAAAAAATAGCATTTCAAAGAAGTGTTTTTTTTTTTTAATTCATGTTTGAACCGAGATTGATGAATCATGACAGTAAAATAACTCTTTGATGTATGTAAGGGATACATATGGGCACTACTGATGCAGTAGGTCAGCCTCAAGATGCCCTTCATAACATCCAGACGTGCAACAAGAAAAACACCTCACGGTGCACAATATTTGTTAGAAAGTTAATAAGCTACTGTGTTTTAAACAATTTTAACTACTGAAAGCGTAATTTTTAAGTCCAAAAATGCCTTTTCCTCCAGTTTGATCAGTATTTTTTTGTGTGAACCCCCCCCTACCCCACCCCTTGATGGGCCTAAGGATTTATGACCCTCCCCTCTCCTTGACATGATCCTCCCATCCAGCAGATAAATAACGACCAGTCACTTAGCAGGCCTAACTCTAAATAACAGTACCCCTACAACTACGGGTGCTGCTAGATCTAAATGTTACACCTAATCTAAGGTTTGTGTCTCTGATAAATCCCGCAACGACAGATGGACGGCTGCACATTATAAAGTTATGTCGTTTTTGACGGATGAACATTATTTTAATTCTGCAAACGATTCGGCCATGCTGCTCACGCATTGAGCACTTTCGAAAGCTCAAACGGAACAGTTCACTGATATCACAGCTCATTAGAGTTGTTCCTAAACACGCGCGATTACTTCCCAGACCCCTCAGAGTGACGTCACTACTAAAGCATCGAACTCAGCAGCTCTTCGAGGCGGTTGTTCTTCAGAATCCACAGACTAAAGAGGGCGGACCTGCAGTGTTGTTTCGTTGGAATTATTCATGTTAATACAATTAACAAATGGTTGACATTGTCATCACACAAAAGGTCTCTACTAAACTATAAGAAGATAACAAGTCACTCGAAGATAAGAAAGCAACGTATTTGAGATAAAACATGAGGGAAAGACGGCTCCTTCGTCTTCTCCTGAAGCATCTACAGCAATAAATACTTGTATTGCTTTTTCTAGAATTTATGCCGTATCGAAAGATCGTACCAGAGAGGTTATCTATAGGGTGAAATGAACGTAAGGTCAAATTGATTATTCGTTTACATTCAGGGTTTTATTTCCCAACATTGATTGTGTTTTAACACCTTTTATATTTAGCGACGCTGCACGGGCTGAAGCTCTTTCAATTCCTATGATCTGTAATTTTCAAATGTGTAAAACTACGTCTTTTATGTAAGTAAACGAACATGTTGTTGACCCCCTGTGATACAATGTGTATACGAAAACATTGACGTTCGTAAATGTTTACTAACTTAGGTGATATGACTTTTACACGCAAAGGAGCCCCGGTTTAAGTTTACAGTAGAAGGGGAAGAATATAAGGTAACGGTCCGTCCGTACTACGTTGCTGAATGTAACAAAAAAAAATGTTGAAACACAATCGATGATGGGAAACAAAACCCTAAATAATCAACTTGACCCTTCGTTCCTTTCACCCCATAAATCACGTCTAGCACGATCCTTCGATACGGGCTCCACTCCAGAAAACGCAATACAGGATTTTATTGCTGGATAGGCTTCAGGAGAAGACGCGCGAGTCAGAGCTTAGAGCAACACACTCACAGGAGCTTACTCCTACAGAAAGCGGCACTCGGCAAGTGAGATATCACGAGGGCACGAGTTTGGAATGCATTTGGAAGAAACCTGCGTGATTTCTACAGTGGCTCATTCAGACAACCAACACTTTATTTCTACATAAACAAATCTTTCATGAAACCGGAACACCGGATAAGACACTCTACAACCCACGATGATGTATGGTAAACTGCGTCCGCGCCAGTGCCCATCTTGTAAGTTCTGGTTTCATAAATGTTTTGTGTGTGTAGAAGAAAGTTGGTGTGTGTCCCAATAAGCCACCGTACGTTGCAATCACGCAGCTTAAAATGGGCTGGCAAACAACAATAAGGAGAGCAAGGGAGAGCGAATTTCGTGAAGGTGCATTGAGATAGCTAACATTTGCCATATGCCGTTTGTAAAAATACCACGAATTGTTTGGGCAGTTTTGCGACAGCGCAGTGTTTATTTGCCGTCATCTTTTAACTCCAATGTGGGCCGTCTTACACTACGATTTCCATCGCGATGTTGTCTGTGCTTCTGCGGTCTTTGTCAGGTGGTGAGCGCTATTTGCGCTGTAACCCTTTACTTCTGTGACGTTATACAGTGCCGGAGCAAGAGGGGGGCGAAGGGGGCAGCCGCCCCGGGCGCCGAAAGGGGAAAGGGCGCCGAAAATGCTGCCCCACCTCCACCAAACAAAAATTGAAAAAAAGTTGAAATTTAATAAATACTCTTTTGGCGATGGCTAGCCTAACTACAAATTGGTCAGGACAAATAAATTTATGAGTTGCTGCAATAGTTTACGATATGGCAAAAAAAAAACAACTCACAAGAACATGAATTTGTCAAAAAATACTTAATTTTCGGCTCGGTCTTTAGAGCTTGTTCATAATAAAAATGTTAATACACTAATAAAATTGGGAGCTGCCACAAACTGGACTTCACACAGCCGCCACGTTGGAAAATCATCCAATATGGTGGCTGTACGAAGTCTACAATAATTGTTATTTTAATTATGAACAAGACCCAAATTCTGTGCCGAAGATTAAATATTTGTTGCCAAATTCATATTCGTGTTAGTTTTCTTGCCAGCAAAGGGCACTCAACATAAACTAATTGCAATTTTATAAATCCTTCAAAATGTAGATAAATATTTTTGTCTCACGCCTACCTACCTCACCACTTTATGTCAGATTCGTGTATTTTCAGTGTTTTGACATTGTGTCTGTGGCACCGTGATGGGTTCAGTTTTGGGTAGATTTGGGAAGAGGTGTGTAGTAGAGTGAGGGAGTGGTTGTAGTCTGATGTACAAGACTAGTAGACCTGGCGCTCAATAAGCTACCAGCCCCGGGCGCTCAAACGCCTTGCTCCGGCACTGACGTTATATTGCGGCCAGCGCAACTGTAGGAGTTACAACCCCCTGGTCAAAGTTATGTCTTTTCCCTGTTTATCTCAGTGTTTATCCGCCGGCATTTAACTGAAAATTTTATAGCAACGCCCTTGACACACGGTGAACATACGGTGAAGCAGTTGAGTCCGTTCCTAAAAGACTGAAGTGTGACGTCACTTTTAATGGGAGCGCCATAATCTGATCGTAATCGAACCCAGGATCATCCGATTACTAGTCAATTTCTTTGCCAGCTGCGCCACCGGGTCGAAACCGCTGGATACCGGATACAACGGGGGTTGTAACTAGGCTAAGACAGGCAGTGTAGTGCCCCATGGTTTCCGACCACAGAACAACGAACAGAAAGTGCTCCGAGTGCAGCAGCGTAGCACTGCCGCACCATTTTCAAGTTGAACGTTGATTTGCTAATGCCCGAACGAAAACATTCGACGAAATCAAAACCTTACTTAAAGGGGTTTCTGCTTCCGTTCGTGCATGACACGTACACCGTCACATCAAACCTAAAAACTAATTTTCCCTGAGCCAGTGAAACGCGTAAAAGAACCTTGGACAACTATCGGTAGCCTAAATTAAACAGACCTCACAGTTTTTCAAAATTAATGTGTCGTACATTGTCCCAACATGAGTACACAGCTCTGCGTTCATGGAAGGGGAAGAGAACTGTTAGGCCGACATCTATACGATAATTAGAACATTAGTGATGCTTAAGGTAAGGTTTATTTAACTGGTCCACAGTCAAAACAGCAAAGGAACACAAATAAACTTTCCTGCAAAGTTTCAGGTACTGCAGTATTGCTGTACTGTTTAGTCCACGTGAAACCATACTGCTGTATTCAAATATTTATACCATTTTTACTTTTGCAGACGGTAGATCAGCTAATGATTGGTGCATTCTACTTGGCTAAACGACATCGCTGGGAAATGTTTAAAAACTAATCGTCTTAGTTTGCTTAGCACTCCTCTACAGGTAATTCAGGGTTCGTGCGAGTCCTTGAAAACCTTGAAAAGTCAGGAAAGTAATAATTAAATTCCGTCCTGGAAAAGTGCTTGAAAATCTTGAAAAATTATATATGTATCATCAGTAGGGTGATGAATGGAAAGTAGACAACGTGACTAAAGAACACTGAAAAAATTTAGCCAAGAAAGCAGTCTAGCGCGTAGCCTTACATTATTCTTCCTTTGTTTGGGCATGAAAAGTTTTGAAATTTTGATTCTGGCTTTAATTGTATTTACCTGTATAATGATTGGATACAGCAGTAAGGTTTCACGTGGACTAAATAGTGCTGCAACACTGCAGTATCAGAAACCTTACAGGAAAGTTTATTTGTGTTCCTTTGTAGTTTTGACTTCGGATCAGTTAAACCTTACCTTAAGCATCAAACGAGTTCGTTTTTGTTTATTAATTCGTGCTACTTTGGCGTACCATGCAGTTTAGATTAGCGTGTTTTAATGTTTTGTATCTTTATCTATTACGGTTTGCACAAACCAATGGAAACAAACCCTATAATCTTCAGTCTGCGTCTTGCAGCTGGCGTTTGCTGATTGGCACTGTTGAATAATAACAATGTTTAAAACAATGTAAAACAATCAATCTGGTCGTTTAGAGCTTCCTAACCCCTGACCCACTGACCAATTAGAAACGACCTTATGGAAAGAGCACATCTATAGAGCAATACCTGTAATGAGCTAAGAACCAGCGTTATAGGACTGATAATTTGATCTGTAGAGAGCGTAGCAGAAAAATGTCTTGCCAAGATCAATAAGAAGCCAAAAATGAAAATCACGATTCCAACTCAAGTCCAGATCTTCTGCGTGCCAAAGCTTGTATACTAAATTTGAGTGGAAAATATTCAAAGACAGTAGAAAATTAAGCATAAAAATATCGGCTTTAACATGGGAGGTTGAAGTCAAACCTTACAGTAAAGGCTACCGCCTTTACAAATACGCTTAAGTTTGGATGATGAACACAGCAAACTCATCATGCACGCAGCGAACGCAACACGCACAGAGTAAACTCATCATTAAGACAGCCTTATATTGTTATAAACATTGTTATTATTCAACAATGCCAATTTCAGCCTTACAATAGGCTGCTAGCGAGGCAGCGTCATATGGCACGCAATGGGTGGAGGGGGGGGGGGGGTGAAGTTCGGAGAGGTATAGTATTTCGCTAGACCGACATATGTTATACTGGGTACAACTAGTAAGATATAATACAGGGCGCTGGGGGGGGGGGGGAGGAGTTGGGATGCAGTGCCGCAGTTTTACGGTTAAGACTGCCCTCAACCTAAAATTAGTTGGGGCCGTTATTCTGTAGATTTTGCTGCCTTTCGCGCCTCCCCCACCCCAAAAAATTTCAAAGTGTGTTTTCGTGGAAATACAGTTATCTTAAATTGAGCACAAATTTGCCCCCCATCCCTTTCCCCCACCTTGGAATAGTGCCCTTCTCCCACATTTAAAGTACTGTTTGTGAAAATAAAATTACCATAGTTTCTTTTAGTTTGTCACAAAAGCAGCCCACCCTCTCTCCATTTTTGGGCCAGGGTGTCTTTGCTTACACCTAATTTCAGCAGTGGTTTGGGGGGAGGGGGAAACACGGTAGGCAAAGACACCATACCGCAGTGACGGAACGTGGTGGAAAAAATACAGGCTGCTGAGATTAGAAACCGTTATGTAACCGGAAAATCTTTGGGGATATTTCTATTGATTATTCTTATAAGCCATACCTGGTTTTGTTCGGTCTTCAGTATTGTGGCAGCTGCTCTGGTTTGTCGAACCCCTCTTGCCTTTGCCTTGCCCCAACTTCAAGCCTTCCTGCTGGATATGACACTGGCTATTAACAGCTTGATTACTGACAAGGCCACTATAATTGTGTTGGTGCCAATTCAAGTACTTACAGATGAGGCCAACTTATAATCGTTCCGCATATCATTTAGTTTCGTTTTCAGTATTTTTGATTAAGCATTAGGCCTAAATATTATTATTAACATTATTAATGCATGAACAATGGCTATTATACGTTAATTTTGTTTGGTATTTAAAGCACCGACCAGTGGGCATTATGTAACAAAAGTTGTATTTTATGTTGTTATTATAACAGTCAGTAATATTATGGAAATTATAAAGGTAGAGAAATAGAGAATCAAATCACAATTCATAAAACGCTAATAATATCGACACGGTAATACTGTCCAACAGTTAAAAATTAATTAAGTAACGGTTAATAAAGATTTAAGTTCGTTAATTAAATCTTGAAATAACATGATAAACAATAAAAATTAATATAAAAAAAAAACAGTCCGGTATTATGCGACAACTAACTATAAATTGAAAGATCTCCCGTGTCCTAGTAAACAAACGTATTAACAAACCCAGGATTCCAAATTTCCGTAACAGAATAGTCCTAAAACATAGTCTGTTGACCAACCGGTCTAAAATTGTAAAATGAATTTGTATGAGTAACGGAAAAGTTCCTTCAGTCGGTACCTTCTAAACGACCAAACAGAGCGATGCAAACGCACAACTGTTGGTAACAGTTTGGCTCATTCCCTGCTAATAACCGTGTTGATGCGGCTTGATTGACGTCAACATCGTCAGCGATGAATCTGTTTCATCAAAACTGTTAGCTCGCGCATGCTCAAACCCCCACCCCAGCAAACCACCTACCTGAGATGGTTCACAATTTGGCATTGCTCTCGCCTGGTCACATCTATTAGCCAATCCTGGTCAAATCCATTAGCTAGGTCTGGTTGCGGTGAAGGTATGACGTATCGAATACTCTGCTGAGCTTGTTGAGCTGTGCTGTAGTTTAGGAAGGTACTGAACGGCTGATGCAACATCACTGCGCACACGCGACATCAAGTTTGGAGCCAAACTGTCTCTAACAGTGGTGCGTTCTGTTCGCTCTGTTCGGTGCTTTAGGACGGTACTGAGTGTATTCGTCTGTATCATTTTTAGTTTTGCTTTTTAGAACATTACTTGTATCGTACTAAACTATAACAGCCTTAAGGGCGGGTTTAAGCAGAGACAATTTTCTCACTCACTAGTTTTATCTTGGCTAATACTAAATCTCTTGGCTGTTTCTCGCTTTTACCGGCGCATGCGGCTTTCCAGTTGTCTATACGGTAGTAACCATGGCAACGACGTGGGCGCAGTTCCTCTTCTCGTGCCTTACGACGCAAAGCAAGATGCATACAATATGACAGTGTCGATTTATGACAACAAGAAAACATTTTTTTACTGCAGTACCTGACAGTGGGACGATTTCTGAATGCCAGCATTCAATGGTTTGTCTTCGATTAGATAACCATGAAATGGACGCCATGTTGAATTTTCAATTCTAGCTGCGAGCAGCTATTTATTCTAACGCCGTCTCATAACTGCTAGAATCTAACGTCGTCTGGTAACTACTAGAAGCTATTCTTTGTTCGAGAATATCACATTTTGGAAACAGCGAGAAATGACAACAATGTTGTAGCAATGTTTAAAATGACTGCTATACTTTGTAATTTATCCTTGTTGTTATTTATAATACAATTAGTGTGATGTCCTAGCAACTAATCGGAAAGAAATAACGTTTGTCTAGCCAATAGCGTTTGGCGAGCACGTTTACTCGCCTTTGCATTCTCGCAGCTGAAATTTAATCGCGATGGCAAAGGTATCGTTGTCATGGTAACAACGATTCCTGGATAAGCTAAATCTGACATCGTTTGAGCAAATCCTTTCAGTCTTTTTCGTGGCAGTAAGATAAAGCATTCCTCCTGACAAAACAATTTTCCCAATCGCTTCTAAACTCAATTATTGAATTGTTTCGTTGCGAGCTGGTAGAGCTAAAACTGCCGCCATGTTGGAATTTCAGATAATTTCTAGCTTCTAGCTGCGAGAATGCAAAGCAGAGTCGTTGCCAAACGCGCCCTAACAGTACAAATCTGTTTACGAGAAAATATTCTAACCGATATACACCATGGATTTACATAAACTAAAACTGGACATGTCATGTTTCCTTACATAGCACGATGGGCCTTGAACTCAACGGTTATTAGGGAAAAGATGAAAGTCACGTAAGAGGTGAGGTAAATACATTTAGTTGTGTGCATTACGACTTGGCTTCGCACCAAAATTGTGAATATGTGTATTCTAAAATCTAAAATACCATCTAATTCAATCACAGTACATCAAAGGGCGTACATGCCACCCACCCCCACTCCCACACAGGTCTCCTTTCTGCCACTTCTAGCTCAACTTAAAACTGGAATTTTATTCAAACAATATTTAGGTAACTGGTACAGGGGATACAGTTAGTATGCGGACGTGATGCGATCTGTGCCGTACCAGAAACAGCCAGGAAGAAAGTGTTTCCTCGTGTGAAACGGCCATGTAATAAACTGCGGCCATCAGGCGAACGAACGGTCTCTAAATCTCAACATTATAATTACGGGCACCTAGTGAACTCACTATAATTTGGACCGAAATTTCCGCTAAGTTAGTAGACGGTGGGAGGCAACTCTGCTGAAAGTTTCGACCGTAGGTCTGGTTCAGGAACTAAGACTTGTGGCACGAGCAGTTTTGTAAGCAGTTTTGTTGGAAATGATTCTCTGTGTAACTGGTAAAGAGGACTGAGAAGTACCTAGAATTCACAAAAGGATTCCAATTCTGTTTCAACAGCATTAGTATGTTTGCACTCTGTTGGGTGGCACTCCTTAATTAGGCAAGAGAATTGAGACTTAACGGCGTGCAAACAGCCCATCATTTGCGCCAACCTCAATTACAGTGTAGTGGTCCGGGTTGCCACTGCGCCACACATTGGCAACCCCGACCGCTGCACTGCAACGGAGGTTGGCGCTTATTAGGCCTATAGAGCAGAGCAGAATTAATAATTCCACTTAGCTGCTGAGCTCAAATCTGGAACCTTTTGTTGAGCTAGCTGCGAGGGACCCTGGAGGCAAAAAAAAAACAACAAACAGCGTCTTCAGTCAAGCTAATGCTATGAGACTGGAATTTTTATGCCAACCACGTGTTTTGTCCAATCCCTTACATTCAAATGTGCATTAAGGTTGAAAATTGGAATAAAAAAAATCCCACTTGATGAAAATTGCAACACCTACCCAAAAATCCGAAAAATTCAGCAATTTTGGATCCAAGAAATCCGCGCTCACACATTGGTCTGACAAACTACACTAAGGTTTTTACTGCCGCGTATATCCAGTGCACCATGCTAGATCAACGACGGACTCAGATACGAACCATACGAAGTCCGCAGTGAATAGGAGTTATTGACACTGCTTTATATTTGAGCAATTAAGCTTGAATTTGGGTAATTAGGCTTATATTTAACCAATTAAGCCTATAATTTGCATTATGAAGATTTACGAAGCGATCCTTTGGTACTTAAAATAGGCCAAGCATGCAAAGTAATTTTTCCCTATTGCGAGGAAGGAACAGAAAATAACAAGTGAATACGTAGTGCCTTTGGCTGAACTTACAATTTTGGATAATTACTTGGAATAACTACTTTTCGCGCTATCGACTTAATTAACCTACCTGTCTATCCCTTTCGTTGTTGCGATTCAGAAAATCATAACAAAAACCTGCATAAACGCTTTTTTGAACATGTTACAATGCTACTCAGTCACAGTGATGCCGCCGCCATACTGCACGATGAGAGCGAACAAGAAAACCTGATTTCGACCAGAACATACTGTAAGTAACCGGAAATTATCTCTGGTAGGACAAGTTTTTGGTTGCAGTTTCTGATGTTATATGTTTTCGTGAACAGCGACCTTGATTTACCCTAATTTGCAGATTTTGCAAATAATTTTGTAGATAAAAACACGTAAAATCTGCAAATTAGGTTAAATCAAGGTTGCTGCTCACGAAAATGATGGTCTTTTTTCCCAAATCAAGTGCCTTGCTCTAGCTGACGCATTCGCTGTAGCTAAACCGCAGCCAAAAACTTGTCGTTTCAGAAATAATTTCCGTTTACTAATATTCTGGTCGAAATCAGGTTTTCTTGTTGCACTCTCATATCGCAGTCTGGCGGCGTCAATCCGTCATCACCATGACTGTGAGTAGCGTTAAACGTGTTTTAATAATTCTTTGTAAAAATAAATAAGCGTTTGTGCAGGTTTTCAGTATGACTTTCTGAACCATAACGATAAAAGGGATCAATAGGCAGGTAAATAAGTTGATAGTGTGAAATGTATAGTTCTTCCAAATAATTACCCAATTACGTCCAGGCATTACCGCCAATTCCAAACTCTCCTTAACCTATCCCAACGCTTGCTATTCTTATTGCATGTATACATCCTTAGCATGTATACTACGAGAAAAAATGCCTACAGAATTAACAGACATCCAAGATTATTCACAAACTTTTCATAATATAAAAGATGTTTGTTTCTACACGTCATATTAAAATAGAAAGTGCACTCTGATTAAAAATAACTCGGCATCATCAAGTTTAAATATAACAATTAGGGCACGTTTACGCAACCACTCGCTTTTGCATTCTTGCAGCAGCTAGAAATCACCTCAAATTCCAACATGGCGCCGGCTTTATGTCTGCCGCCTCGCAACGAAGACAGCAAATAACGTGAGTTCAGAAGCATTTGGGAAAATTGTTTCGTCATGAGGAATTCTTTATATTATTGGCACGGATTATAAGACTGCATGTATTACACAAACGATGTCGGATTTAGCTAATCCATTTAGCGTTGTTACAATGGCAATGTCACCTTTGCCATCACGATTGAGTTCTAGCTGCGAGAATGCAAAGGCGAGTCGCTGCATAAACGCGCCCTTACTCTGGTGAGCTAAAGATCCTGCAATTTACGTCTTTTCTGTTGTGCTGTAAAATGTTGTTCACAATATTTTTTTGTAACCACTTCACCCATAGGATTTCTTCCCAGTGCTCTGCAAACTAATCCAACATTGATCTTTACGAGTAAATCTGGCTTGCTCAGCAACAACACGTGAGATTAGGTGCATGAATTATAAAAGAAACAACGCATTGTTTCAGAACGTGTGAAACTGGCAGAAAGTTTGATTTTTCCATTGGCAACTATTTTCTGCATTCTTCACACTAAATGAACTTTCATTACGATGTATTATGGCAAATGGCTTAGTTTTGTTCGTGTAGCGCTTGGGATCTTACGTGTAGATTAGGTTCCCTTAACGCGGCTGGTTACAACTCACCTTAGCCAGCCAAACGGATAAACTGCGTACCTAAGAAAATATTTCAGGTAGGAATTTCATTTTCAAGCTCAGGAATTTCATGCACCATTTCTGCCTTCTCATGAAATTTCAACCAAATCAAAACAAATATTGCAAATTGTATTGATTCCCACAAATTCGGATGAGTATTCGACCTTGCTCGCTCGGCTGACTACTAACGCTACACAGAAAATATTATTTCTCACTAAAGAAGAAAAATGCAGCTCATTTAAATTTCCAGCTGCCATTTTAAAAAATAACAAGTTTAGTGCTACTCAGTACAATTGTAAAACAAACAACAGCCTTAAACAAAGTTTGTCATTTATCCACAAATAATTTGCATAAAGTACCCTTCAAACATTAACAAGAAGTTTTAAATCTGTGCGTGCGCTTATTCAACTACATTGCTGCAACATATGAATAAACAAACCAGTTTTCATTGGATAAATTCACTGAAAACAGTCCTGCTACGCCATGTTTAATGATGGTACAACAGCAAGTTTCAAAATAGATATTGCAACGACTAAAAAAACAGCAGAACCATTTTATTTTTGTTTTATGAGAAGAAACAAAATAGCAGGGTGCATGTTTAAAATTGAAATCCGCTATTTGGAATTGCAAACCATCCTATACTGGAAGTAAATTGGATTGAAGACAAAAAACATACTAGGATTTGTCCACTATCACCAACAGATGATGATATCCATTGAAACTGATGAGGACATCCGTTTAAACCATTCTGTTGTTAAAAGACAAATGAAGGCGTCCGTTTAAATATTCTGTTGCTAAAAGACTAATGAGAACGTCCTTTTAAACAATTCTGTTGCTAAAAGACTGATGAGGACGTCTGTTTAAACCATTCTGTTGTTAAAAGACAAATGAAGGCGTCCGTTTTAATATTCTGTTGCTAAAAGACTAATGAGAACGTCCTTTTAAACAATTCTGTTGCTAAAAGACTGATGAGGACGTCTGTTTAAATCATTCTGTTCCGAAAAGACTAATGAGGACGAGACCGTCCTCTTAAACCATTCTGTTGTTAAAGGACTGATGAGGACGCCTGTTAAACCATTCTGTTGCGAAAAAACTGATGAGGACACCAATTTAAACCAGTTCGTAAGAAAAATTGTTCTTCCTTTTTCTTTTGCTAAAAGAGTTTTTTTTTTTTACGTTAACTTGAAATGCACAGTTAAGGTAATAGTCATCTTCCTAACACTGATTAGGATGAAAAAAAAAATACAGAGTACTTTTGTAATGTATGTAGATAGTGGCGGAAAATTCGTATGACTTTTTTCTGTCCACAAAAACATTAAACACGACAGCCAGGTTAGTGAATAAAAATAAGGACAGTTTTCTCTTATGTATGAATGGCACTAGCTGGTCTTACACAGCACTTGGTGTCATGTATTTAGACACTATTAAATATTTGTATAGGTTCTTTAAAAGTCATCTAAAACTATTTGAGCAGTTCATAAGGACTTTACTTGACTAAGTCGTTTGTATACATTACCTAAATGGTAATGTACGTCTACGTTTCTGTAACTAATAAGAAGAGAATACCTTGTTTTTTTATTTTTATTTTCACTCTACGATAATGGAAGCTTATATGGTTACTTTAAAATATTTAGGGTTTTTGAAACATGCAGTAAAACTGTCGATGATTTATGGCATTTCTTTTTTACGTAAAATGGCTCAAATATTTTGTTAAACGTAAAGTCGCTGATACACAAGCTTTGACAAGGGAAAGAGTAGAAATCGCAGAGGAGAAACACATTTTTAAAGCAGCCCTTTAAAAACTGTAAAATAAAAAGCAAGGAAATGAAGTATTATTAAAACCTCAAAATCCTACTTAATGTGTAACCAGTCTAAATTCTTTCGGAAAAAACATACTTTTTAAAATCAGGTCAAGGGGGAAATACGTAAACTATTAGGAATAATATCACACTATGTCTGTATATACCACATATACAGTCTGCAGTCAACTGACTGTATGCAGTGAGTTTGTAGTAATAGATATAATGTGTCTCAGAAGTCCTTAACCAATTTTGTAGGCTATTCGGTATAAGCCTGAGTAGGGTACAAGATAAAGTAGTCATGGCACAACCACAACAGGAACAAAATCTGCACCATAACAAGTGTCTGCCACAATAAGTATTAATGTGCGGTAACATAAGGCGACAGGCTTGTCCATTGGACACTTTGATAATTTTTTTCGTTCTGTCTTTGAAGTCACAGTGGTTGTACCACGCTATAGCGATATACGCCTATACTGTATAGGCCTATAACACTTGGTTAGGATTTCTGAGACACAATATATCTGCAGATGTGTTTAAATGGTACTACAGATACTGCACTCTTATGATTTCTTAGGCCATGACTACCGTCTGCGGAGAATACCAGGCATTATGGTTTGGCTCGGATATCTTCCTCCAGGTAAATGAGTGCTCGTCAAATGAATGCAAAGTCCTAGACTGGTCTCTAGCTAGCAGGAGCGGTTGTGAACCTGGACTGCACACTGACCACAGGCCCCACATGGGATTTGGCCCATTGCTAAATTCACGCACTTCCCATACATCAGCTTCAAAATCGTAAACGTGAAACCTGTTTTCTTCCAGTTTGGCCACAAACAATCGGTCATAATACAAAACAGCTCGACACCACAAAAGCGAACCCGGGATGTCGGTTACCACAGACCACTGGTCCTGAAGCGGATTGTAGCGCTCGATACGTCGAACCCTATTGTCACACGAACCAACAACGTATAAGTAATCCATGTAGGCAAACACGTGTGGTCGGTAGTGGCCCTCCTGAGTTGAAGAAACAGTTTCACAAGTTTTGTTGGTAACGTTAAATCGCTGAACACTATTTGACGTCATTTTTCTCTTACCCATTCCATTAAGAATGTAAATCCACCCATGAAGAACACCAGCACCAGCATGACAGACAGCACTTGCCAGGTTATGCGTTGATACGTGAGTGTTCGTGAACGGGCAGTATTGGTATACTTCAGTTGAAGGTTCAATGTTCGTACAATCACCCCCGCCTATAAAATAAATGTAACCTACATAATAAACTACAGCTGTACCAACAACCAAGGAGAAAGACAATTCTCTGGTGGATGA